>JADRCD010195970.1:3495-37343 GCA_019843815.1 Montemys delectorum | reverse complement strand
AACAATATGATGAACTTGCATTTTCTGCTTCTATAAGTATTTTTTTTATATTTTATATTTAAAATCCTATGCATGGATTTCAATGGACAACTTAAAATTCAATTATGTAAGTTGGATTTCTATGAAGTATTTAGGAACAACCCCTTGTATGTGTGTGCATATTTGTTTTTATTCTACTGACTAAAATGTTCCCAGACTAGATTTGTAACAAGTAGAAATGTAATTTGAACACTTGGAATCTCATCTAAGTACGATTATAGCTTCTTCATTTTTGTGTGTAAGATTTGAATAATCTTAGCACTAGGAAGATTTCTGCATACAACAATCAGTAAAGGTCTGGAGACAATGGTAGCTCACAATTTTCTCCATTTTTTTAAAGATGCATATATATATATATATATATATATATATATATGCACCATACATGTGCAGATACCAGAAAAAGACTGGCGAGGGATCAGATCCTCTTGAGTTGGAATTGTAGATGGTTGTGAGCTGCCTGACAAGGCTGAGAACAAATCACCACAGGAGGAAAGGACGTCCTCTTAACTTCTGAGCCCCATTTAATTTTAAGTCACCACCTTTCCAATGCAAACTATTTGGAATTGCGATGGAGAGGGATGTTTTTACTCTTAGCAGGTATTCTATTTCAAACGTTTAGCACGTATTGAACATATTGTCACATTTGCCTACCATAACATGATACCAGGAAACTAAGTCACTGGGAAGTAAAGTCCTTGGTAAGAGAATCATGTTTTTAGCACACAGGGATCTGAGGATGCGGCTTAGTGCATACAAGATCCTGACACTGTCGATGTTGTTTAAACCTTTCGTACTCACACACTATGAAATTCAGCACCACAGCACAGAGGTGGACCAGCGTGTGTTCTTACATTAGACAGTCGTAAATCAGCAGGCACGAACCCAATTAGAATTTCTGCAACAACTGTTCTTACTCAAAGTCCACAGAGGCAGCGTTAATGTTTGATCCAAGATCTGCTTCAACAGTTAGGTGCCACCGGCCTTTTAAATTTTAATTCAAATAAAACTGAATACATACAGATTCACTACCGAGAAGCTTAAAATAGGAAGGTACAAACCAGTCTGCTACAGGGACACGAGCCCTCTGACAAACAAACACCTTTGCTCCAGTTCCAATTTCTCTGTTAAATAACTGAACAATTCTGCATCTGTTATTTAATGTTATCAAAAGGGGAACAGCAGAAACATCACAGGGTTCTCTTGAATACTGAGCGACTGTGATTAGACTGTGTAAAACCAACAGAGCCCAAGTAAGAGTTATCTTACTGCAAAGCTCGGCAGAATCTGAAGGAACTTTCCTATGTCTACTCTGTTTCAAGAGCATAAGAAACAGAAATGGTTAGACATACAAGAGCTTAAGGAATTGTTCACTTACAACTTCTTCAACAAGCGTGGATTACATAACAGCATATGTTTAATGTTGTCAACAAAAGTAACATCAATTCCCAGAACTGCAAGTTCCTCAGCTTTTTCCACAAGTTGCTGACGTCAAAAAAGAAGAAGCCCTATATAGAAAATACCTAAAGGCAGTACAGTTCAAAGTGGAATACTAGGCTTCTTTAAGGCAACTGATTAGGAAAAAAATAAATCCTGGTTAATTTTTAAAAGAGAAACATACTTACAACTCTTCCAGAATGTCTCTATGACACAGCACCACCTTAGTTATTTACTTTGGAGAATTCGGGAATGACTGTTTGCTCTGCTCCATTCCCAGTGTTTAGGGGGAGGGAGAAGAGGGGGGAGAGGGGGAGGGAGGAAGAGAGAGAAAAAGAGAGAGAGCACACGGAAGAACCCTGCACCAGGCACTTCTTACCTCTGACAAATATGTAAAGGCAGGAATTTGTGGTTCTTGATTCTTACAAAATCATTCTTTGAATGAGCATGTAACATTTTCATAAGCCTCCTTTTTTTGAGAGGGAGAGGGAGAGAGAGGGAGAGAGAGGGAGGGAGGGGAAGGGAGAGAAAGGGAAGAGGACTGAGAGACAGAGAGAAACAGAGAAAGAGACAAAGTGTGTTTCATCCCAATTTTTTAAAAAAAGTTATTTTTCAAGAAATATTGAAATTATAAGAAGTATTTTCTCTTCTTCATACAGCAATAAATGCTTGCAGATCTCACTGGGCAGTGGTGGTACACATCTTTAATCCCAGCACTTGGGAGGCAGAGGCAGGCAGATTTCTGAGTTCGAGGCCAGCCTGGTCTACAGAGTGAGTTCCAGGACAGCCAGAGCTTCACAGAGAAACCCTGCATCGATAAAAAAAACCAAAAAAAAAAAAAAAAAAAAAAAAAAAAAAATCCTTGCAGATCTCAATATATACAGATATTTAGTTTTTAAGCACTATCCCATCAGACTGTAAACACTTTATTTTAGTACTGAGGGGTATATCTGCATAATATTAAAGAAAAACCCTTCAAATTATTTACAGAATCGTTGGAGGAAAGCCCACCATGTGAAAACATAAGTCAGCACCGGATTGTGTCAAAGGGACAAGAATACAATCAAGCCTGGCTGATGGTCCAAAGGTGAGCACAACTGTCCACTGTGGAAAGCTAACGGAGGTGGCTACCACAGCGTGGGGATTTCACCCCTACCACAAAGGCCATTCCATGAGTGGACTGCAATCTAAAAAGTTGAACATCACAGCCAGTCCTTTTACAATGCAATTATATCTGAGCAACAACTTAGATTCCCCCCGCCCTGGGGCCACCAAAATCAAATGGAAGCCATCTAAATAAAAGTGGTCGAAACAATGCAAAATTATACATTCTGTAACTTTCACTCATGGAAGTATTATTGCCTAGAATAATTATATAATTATATAATAGTATTATGTGACAGTGACTCTGACACAGGTAAAAAAATGAAACCAATCAAATACTTCCTCTATACAAGGTCCTTCCCAGTTCAAACACTTTATTTTTTTCTCATGCACCAGGGTGTACACGTGGAGCCTGAACCGAACTCACCCGGGCTGCCACACTGGAGCAGCAAGCACTTTCACTCCAAATCATCCGGAAGACCCTTTCCGGCTTTGATGAATTATGCTAGTTTCCTCTACATCTCTGTCTATTTTGTAGCCATACCCTTCTGCAGACCAAAACTTCTTCCAAGAGATGACTTGGAGTACTAGACAAGAGATCGAATATTCAGTATAATGGCTGCAGCTAACAACACTGAACCTGGCTAAGGTTATTTCAAAGGTTCTTACAATTAGAAAAGAAAGCAAAGAAAACAAAAGGGGGAGGGGAAGGCAAGCGAGGCTGAAGTACATAATTTAATGCATTTTGATGGAGTAAGCACGCCCTACACATGGATACACCACATAATGCTGAAAACATGTGCATCTGTTTCAAAGGTATTCATGCTTTCTGTTTCTACTTTGCACCCTCCGTGCCCATCTGCTCTTTGGCCTAATCCATCCGGCTGTACCCTTGCATCTCTGAGAGGATCCCTTATCATCCTTATCTCTAGTGATGCTCCCCCTGGTGCTTTGAAGAACTGGGCTCTGTTCTAGTCCTGCAGACTTGACTACTTTCAAGTAGTCAATCTTAAACTCTAGTCTGGAATCAGATCCCTACGTGCAATCCAGTCGAGAGCCATGGCATGATTGTGCTGTCCCTTTGGTAGTACGGGCCAGCATAGTGTCCCTGAGATAGTACATCACTGATAACCCTTACCTTTCCTAGTTATTTTGAGGCATCTCTTTGTAGCTCTCTAAGTAGACATCTCAAACACAAAAGTGCCCCAAGTGTCCTCTTTACTCCTTAGTGAAAACTTTGCCCTCATAAAAACAGACTCACAGGGATACAGCATCTAATATTTGTTTCTCTTTCCTTCCTTCGCTTCCCACATCCAACCCATGTGAATGCATTTTATCTCCACAACACACCAGTTCATGCCACCACCCACACCATCATCATCTCAGCACCTCTGTTCTCCGCTACTTCAGTCCTCACGCCTTCAAATCTTCCCTGTGGCTCAGATGAATCCTGGGCTTATCTTGGTGAAAGGGGCCCCTGAGAGAGAGAGAGCTTCTGGTTCTCTCTCCTCTTCTCTGTCCTCTGGGCTCCAGCAACCACCAGTTGCTTTCAGATGTATGCGGTGTTGCCACTCTCCAGTCTGGAATGCCTTTCTTACAGCTCCTATCACCCAGACCTTAGTTCAAATGTTCCCTCCTCATAAGCATTTTCAGGAATCATGTTACGCTACCACAACTCTCTCAAAATCATTTATCACTGATCCCGTTTTGCATTTATTTTGTGAAGTTGCCCTGTAAAGCCCTATCATTATTGGGATGCCTGCAACAGAGATATATTTGAGAATCAGCATTTATCTTTTTTGTCAAATAAATGAGTCAGTTATGATGTTTTACTAAGTCTTATGTACTTATAAAAGTATGACTAACTCTTCTTTCGAAAAACTTGTGATCAATTTGTATGTGTGTGTGTGTGTGTGTGTGTGTGAGTGTGTATACACACACACACACACATCTAAGGGACAATATTACTGGTTCTTCAAAAACATAATCAATTAATGTTACATTTTTTTTTTAAAGATTTATTTATTATTATACATTAAGTACACTGTAGCTGTCTTCAGACACACCAGAAGAGGGCGTCAGATCTCTTTACGGATGGCTGTGAGCCACCATGTGGTTGCTGGGATTTGAACTCAGGACCTTCGGAAGAGCAGTTAGTACTCTTAACCGCTGAGCCATCTCTCCAGCCCAATGTTACATATTTTAAATTTAAAAATAAACATTATTATAGTAAGTTTGGCTTTACAGCAAAATAAAATTTAAAGACAATCCTATTTATTTTTCCTACTATTAGCATTTTATATAGCAATGCATTAATAAATCAAATAACTCATGTAATTTGGCATAAATTTAATTCTAAATTTCAATTGTTTTATTTTGCTGGTTTTATGAAATAGTATCTAACTCTGTCACCTACCCTGGTCTGGCAGTAACTATTTGGCCCGGGATACCTCAAATTTGAGGCAATCCTCTTGTCTCAGTTTCTCCAATTACAGATGTGAGTACTTGGCATATTAGCTTTTCATTTTAAAAAAATCAATTTTCAGTTTTACTCATGGCAGAAAAGAAAGTTTCCTAGTGGTCTTATGCCAGAAAAAAACAAAAACAAAAACAAAAACAAAAAAAAACCCAGTATGCTGTGAGTCACATGTATACATGTTATGATTAAAGACCCATCTGAAAAGGCCACTAGCACTCCAGATCATTTTCAAATTGTGTGAGGTCTTAGCTTGCCTTATACTGATGTGATAAAAATCTGGAACCAAAAGTAACTTGGGGAGAAAAGGTGTGTTTCCCATTAAACCTTACTGTCCACCGTGAAGGGAAGTCAGGGCAGAAGCCTGAAAACCAGAACTGAGGCAGAGATCATGTAAAAACTGTTCACTGAGTTTATCAGAATGCATTCTTACAATTCAGGCCCACCTATCCAGAGGCAATAACCACCACCAATGAGCTGGGTCCTCCACGTCAATTACTAACCAATAAACCAGCCTACACTAGGCTTGCCCACAGGACAACCTGATAGAAGCACTTTCTCAACTGAGACTTCTCTTCCCAGATGACTCTTAACTCCTGTTAGGTTGACAAACAAACAAAATAGTGCAACAACAACAAAAAACATATATTACTTGTTGTTTTTATTTCTGCTAAGGATACTGCCTGGGCTTCTCCTGGAACATTCCATGCATGCCCCTGGGCATGTGTCTAGCCAGCATCACCTGAGAGGGAACTGGAGTACTGCTATAAGCCTGAACATAAAGAGTATCAAGAAGGCTCACAATGGTCCTTCATAAGAAATGGCAGAACAGTTCCAAACCAAGATGGACAAGGCTCATGAGGAAGTGAGCATAATACACCATGCTATCTATCCTCAAACAACGCTTAAAACTTGTAAAACTAGGTCATCAGCACAGGGGTCACCGAGGCACAGCAAAATGAAAGGGGTCAAACTTAAAAGAGACTGTCATAAGGAGACAGAGGGCTGGTGGCAGGATGACTGACACCTAGCTAACAGGAAATGAGACCATGTCACTATCCGTGAGTTTGGTTTATTTTTTTTACAAGAACTAATACAAAAAGATAAATTCTGGGACCTCTACAAAGAGTCTCTTCAGATGTGAGTTTGGTTTATTTTTTTTACAAGAACTAATACAAAAAGATAAATTCTGGGACCTCTACAAAGAGTCTCTTCAGATCAGTGCGGCGGCCAACAGACCTTCTTAGAGGTTCATTCAACATTATTTGAGCCTCACTCGGTGGGAGATTGCTAAGGACTAACAGAACAAGATAACAGATGAGAGGAGCAGGAGACTGTTGTTCTTCCTGAAGAAACAGTAAACACAGGAGTGAAAGACCTCTTAGCATCTAAAGATTAGGGTTTTCCCAGGAAGGTCATTTGCCACGCTGAATAATATAAACCTTAGATCTTAAGGTGACTTGGAGTCAAAGGAGTAATAATACATCATATTTGTACCTGAAAATATCACTGTATTGGGAACAGATGGTTGTAATTAAAGAAGCACAGTAAGAAGGAAGCAGATTATCATCTGCCCTGTACCTGACTCTTGAATGGCCATTAGCTTGTGGTGGCCTCAAGCTATTGCTTGTCTCCACTTTATCTTTGATCCCCATCTGTGCAATGGAGTAGGTATAAGAGCCACTCAAGGGATTATGGAAATTTAAGAGTTCCTATGAAAGTTCTCAGCACAGTACTCAAAGCACAGAAAAAGCTAAGACCGTGTTTCCCCGATGCTACAAAAACAACACAAGCAGGTCTTCCTAATAGCCATTTTGGAAACAGCCTTTTTGGAAAATGAAGATAATCCTTTGCAACTCTTCCCTTTGAATTCACAATTCTCACTGGTCAACTGAGAGAGATGCAAGCTCCTGTCTTTAATGCTTCTGGTCAACTATATGGAAAAGGTTTGAGATTTCTCATGAAAGCTTTCCTCCAGATCCTATTAAATGTAGTTTCCCCTTGGAAAATAATGAATTAAGATGGGTGTGGTGGTACAAAAGCCTGTAATCCTGCACATGGAGGAGTCGAGGTGGGGGTGGAGGCAGGACCATGAATTCCATACCAAGCTAAGATACACAGCAAGACCTGTCTGAAAAAAAAAATATTCATTAATTGAAGAACTGATTATTATTTTCCTTGGCACTCAGGATAGAGGATTATAAACTCCACGAAGAGACACACATCACCACCACCACAAAGCACAGACAAGCACAGTACTCTTATTTATTCAACACCAACCCTATTTTTGTGCATCTTCGTCTTTGTACCTTTTTTAGAAGTCAACTGATGTTTGCCCTGGGTGGTGCTGACAGTCCATTCACTGGACAAAGTGGAAATTCAGAAAGCAGGGACAGCAGGCAACAGAAGCGAGATGCTGTGTTCTCCTGGAGACCTGCTGTCACCTTGTGAGGTCTCTGGGCATGGAGTAAATATCTTTCCAGTCCATAATTTGCTCTTCCACTTAGTCAGCCTAGAACAGACTCTCCTTAAGACCTTGCCTGTGTTGTGCCTATTTCCCTAGGGGTGTTTACTAACTGGAGAATTTTCAACACACACACACACCCCTTCAGAGTTTCACTAACAGTGAGTAATGTGTTTCCTTCTCTAATATTATGAATTTTACAATGTGTATTTAGTTACTTCCTGAGGGAGGTAGGAAAAACTTTGCAAAGGCTGTTGAAAATAAAATGGAAACTAACAAGCTGCAGGCGCCTTAGGATAACACTGAACTTTCAGCTATAGAACCATAGTCTCACCAGCTTCCCCAGAGCTGCTGAGCTTCCTGAACAGAGGCACGTGGTATGGGGCTCCCCAAGCACTGTTTTGCTATTTTCTACAATCCTCCAGACAGGCATTCTGCTCTCCAGAGAGATGCTTCAGGATAAGTCAAGGATAAGAACTTCCCTGTCAATCAAGAGGATCTTGTTCCTGGGTGGCAGGATTTGCACCACTGCTATCTTACTTTAAAGCCTCCACTCTTCTCCATTGCAATAAAGGAAACTTCAATGCCCAAAGTGCTCCAAAATAAGTCATCCATCCTGATTTTGTTTCAAAGACACAGATGTACCAAGCTCAAGGCAAATCTCAAAACTAAACATTCTTAAGAAAGTCACATAGAAAGAGGAACACAGTAAAATGACAGGTTCGGGAATCTTAAGGGTACAGCTGGGAGTTCAAACCTTGCCACTTCTTTTTACAGAATTTGAAAACACACCCTCCCCTAGTCAATAACATCACTAGTTTATTTTCAACTAACCAAAGACTTGTATTTTGCCCTACCTTACCTCCCCATATAATTAATTATAAAGAAGACAATCCTATAATCTGGAACATTTCTTAAATGCTGACAACACTTCTAATTTCCCAGTTATTTTGATTTGTACCTTTTACCTGTATAATTTGCCACTTTAGATTTCCTGACCACAAAGTGAAACATCTTGAGAGCTCACCTTTCCTGTCAGGTAACTGCTGGCACGAGGAAAGTACGTGGGGAAGCCTGAATTCTACTGCTGATGACATTTACTTGGATGAGTTTTCATTTGTTCTATTATTAATATTTTGATGCTAAATAAAAATTTCTAGACACATCATTTCTAAATTAAATATGGTGGCTAACTTTAAAATACTAAGGTGACTATATAAAGTTTAACATGGTTAGTATTACTGATAAACAGGTCAATTATATTTAATTTCATAAACTGAGCAAAAAAAAAAACCAGCCAATTTCTAATACATTGCCCATTTCTAATACTTTGTGACCTATTACATCAAAAAATGCAAATGGAAACACAAAACAAAAAGCATGTTAAGCACTGCTATAGTTTGCAGAATTACATGTTGTGTAGTAGTTTCCTCCCAAAGTAAAAACATTCCATCCACCTACAGAAGGTAAACAACTCAAAATAGCTTCAGGAAGTCCCTGAAACTGACCAGATTCACTAGGCCCCCTGCCTTCCAAGACTAAGCAATAAATACTGCTGAGAGTCAGTGTCAGACCAGCCAAGTTGCAAAAGAATCTGTGAGACCATTCCAGCTGCCTCAAAGAAGCAGAAACCAGTCGAGCTGCCCAGAAGAGGTTTTGGCCAATTGAGACACTTGGAAAGAACACTCTCTAACCTGTTAAGCTGCCTCCAGACTGTGTAATATGCTAAAGTCACCCAGATTTTGTAAGCTGTCACCCACGGTAATTTACCTGTCTTTGAGTAGTTTCTGTTCCTGTAAGTAACCTCTCACCTAAATGTCTCTAAGTAACCCCACTAAACCTCCTTGGTTCACAAGCTGGACTTTGGTGGTGTCCATACTTTGGTGTGCCATGGGCTCCCTATAGTAGATGTGTCTACTGAATCTCCCAAGGAAACTTCTTGTCTAAAAGCAGGAAGAGACAGAGACAAATTGTTTAACATTGGCAAACTCAACTCTCTTTCAGGATGATAAAATAATCTACGACTGGGTGTGGTGCTGGTTACATAACACTCCACATCACTAAAGGCTTACTACAGCTTTATACCTAAGAGAGGTACTTTTTGGTTACACCTATACTACCAGTTTGAGGAATGAAAAAGGTAGTTTGTGATTACTATTGATATAACAAGTAGATATCTGTTCAAAGCCTTATACTTCATAATAATAATCTGGATAAATATATCATGCTGTTAAATGACATTTAACACAAGCTACATGTCTGAAATACTAATAAAATCTATTGAAGTTATAATTTCATCTCCTACAAAATAAAATTACCACCAAGTATTTGAATGGTTACACTGGCTGGGAGAGATGGCTAGCAGTTAAAAGCACTGGCTGCTCTTCCAGAAGTCCTGAGTTCAATTCCCAGCAACCACATGGTAGCTCACAACTATCTGTAATGGAATCCAATGCCCTCTTCTGAGGTATCTGAAGACAGCTACAGTGTGCTCATATACATAAAATAAATAAATAAATCTTAAAAACAAAGTCATTGAATGGTTACACTGAAAACACTTTATCAATAGTTCATTAGTATACATAGCTTTGTAAGGTTTTTAAAATGATACATAAAGAAGAGATCAGGCCTTAAGTGTTTGGTAATAACTACATTTTTTTCCATGATTCCATAAAAATGATGGGTAGACATGAGAAAAGTAGTCCTGGGAATGGCTGATCTAAGCAGCACCAAGGTCCCCCAGGATTGGCCAGAACCAAAGACGGGTACCTTCTCCATCCCTGGCATTAAGTCACACACCAAGGTTTCACTATCATAAACAGAGTTGAGAATGAAGTTAAATGAGTGAAGTACTTCTCATGAGCCAGAAGATATTGTCAGCTCTTCCTAGCTGTTTCTCCATCAGGAGGCGGCTCTAGACTCAAGCCCAGGAAGGGGAATTAACAGGTACACCTGGACCACAGTCTTCTCTGACTGAAACTAGAAAGGACCCATCTCTCTCCCTTCTGGAGCTCTAGAACAGAAGTTAAACATTACTGAAGCATTAAAAAGTAATGCTAAATCATTGTCAATGTTCATGATAAGCACTCCTTTGAATAAGCAAAGACACTGGAGACAGCGGAGGCCGAAATCCCTAATAAAGGCTTCTGGACCTTTCTGGCTGGCTTGAGGAAAACAGCTATTAGCTAAGCAGCAGCCACAGATGCAGACACTCTCAACACTCCACTAATGCCCTGGGTCAACCACATTGCAGCCACGGCTGCTTATGACCAACGCAGTTCACCTCCTGAAGGGATGCCCCAGCCAGGGCTGTTTCAGATCACCTACTCCAGACTTGCTCCTCTTGGGCCTCAGTGAACTCTAGATGGCTGTGTATAGCCTTCCCCACCTAGGGCAGAGGAGGAGAACTGTTTTCCCTGTGACCCGGTCAGAAGTCTTGCAACTGGTACAAATACTGTCTTTCATCTGTATAAGATGCTTCTGTGACTGGTCAGACATGGTTTGCATGACAGACTGTGTCATGACTGCTTTAAACACCCTTTTTCTAGACGTGATCATCAGGCTGTTTGGGCTGGCTAGTTTTGTGTCGACTTGACATAAGCCAGGGGTCATTTGGGAAGAAGGAATCGGATAGTGAAAAACGCCTCTATAGAGGTGGCCTGAGGGCAAGTCTGCAGGAGATTTTCTTGATTTATAATTAGTGAGGAGAGGGCCCAGCTCCCTGTGAGAAGTGTCAACCCTGGTCTGGTCCTGAGTGCTTTAAGAAGGAAGGTTGAGCAAGCCACAAGGAGCAAGTCATTATTAAACAGTGATCCTCATGGCCTCTGTCTCAGATCCTGAATGAATGAATGAATGAATGAATGAATGAATGAATGAATAAATAAATAAATAAGGAAGGAAGGAAGGACATGACTGGTCCTAGGTATGATGGGACATAAAGTTTATTATAGATAAAAGGGAGAGCATAGCCAGGAGCAGGACAGATGGAAGGGTCCAGAGTGAACACGGCTCTGAGCTAGGCCATGTGAGGACAGACAGGGAGAGAGAGAGCAAGAGAGGCGCTTCTGACCAGGAGGGGCAGCTTGGGCCAAAAGACTGGCCAAGAGACTGGCATAGCCAAGATAGCTCAATTATATAAGGAAGGGCAGCACAGCTCCTGGGCTGGAAAAGTTCAGGGTAAGGGGCAGGGTATGTCAGCCATACCCTGAGGGATGCTGGGACTGAAGGATGTTGGGAGAACCTGGCATCCAGGAGTGCTTTAATATGTTAAATAGGCACCTCAGTCATTTGCCCTGGGTTTGAAACCTACCAGTTCCTACCTCAGGTTCCTGTCCTGGCTTCCCTCAGGGATGGATTTATAAGTTGCAAATTAAACCCTTTCCTCCCCAAGCTGCTTTTGGTAACAGCGTGTCGGTTGTATCACCACAGTAGAAACACTAAGACACTGTTCCACTCCCTTTGTGAGTCAGCTGAAAGACATCCTGTGCTGCTCTCTAGTGTTGTGACATGAGGCCCAGCGATAGGTTCCTTAACAACTTCGCTCACCACAAGGACGATCATTAGCAGAGCAGGCTGACACAGTCAAAAGAGGGAAATGTAACAGCACAGTGATGGAAGAGGCTGCAGTAAACACAAGCTTAGTGGAGAGGAGGGGCTGGAGAGTGGAAAATCGTGATGGGGAAGGAAGTTAACAAAGAACAAAGGCAGTGGGGACTGGAGGTAGGAAGGAAGTCAAAAGAAGGCAGGAAACTGAGGCTGGAGAGAGAAGGCTGCAAAGAACTAGAGAAAGAGACACTGTGGACTGGTCACTGAAAGAGTTCCAGAGAGCTGTCAAGCCTTACAGGCCACCAGTTTAGACCCTCGGCCAGAGACGTCACATCCAAGGACCACAAATACCCTAGGCTCTGAAGCTGCAACAACATAGAGCGGGCTTCCCCGAGCCCAAGGCCTGTTTGAACACTCTTAATACAAGCAGGTGGCATCTGCTACTCCTCGCTGCTGTCCACAAGTCAAGAATTATATAAGTTGTCCAGTCTGGGTGGAGAAAGGGGGCACTGGTTATCAAATCCCATTGCAGTAAGCCTCTGACCTGAGAGACTGGAGCCTCTGGCTTCTAAAGCCGGAGCCTCTGGGCTGGATGCCTCTGGGTCTTTTCCAGGCCAGGCCCCTAAGCCTTTC
Source organism: Montemys delectorum (assembly GCA_019843815.1). Lineage (NCBI taxonomy): Eukaryota > Metazoa > Chordata > Mammalia > Rodentia > Muridae > Montemys > Montemys delectorum. The sequence goes on along the minus strand of JADRCD010195970.1, from coordinate 24,645 downwards.
TCAGTATTGGAGAAAGTTTCTCCTCACCTACCCATAATTCCTAGCTGAGTGGAGCAAAAGGACTCTGCCAGCTTACTGGAGACTGTTTCTCTCCTCACCTCACAATAATTTCTCTCATTCCACAAGCCTCACAGCACTGAGCTCTTACTTGTATTCATATGAATGTAACAAACAAAGCCAAGCTGTTTCATTTCTGCCTATTTTATACTCTCAAGACTCCGAGATCTTTAAACAGAGTCCTATCACCGCAGTTTATGTACACAAGAGTCCCTTACTAAACCTTGCTGTGGACTTTGGGTTTGCATTCTGACCTTCTAACTACATTCAAAAACCTTTGGGGTATAATACACAGATATTTCTTGAGTCCACGTTTCTTACACATTGAGTGATGCTGGTCTATGGAAATACCTGACCCACATGAATTACTGCGGGTAGCTGACTCTGTGAACTCCACTGCGGTATGTATACCCGTATCTACCCCCTGTCCCTCTCTCTGGAAATTCGGGTTCTGAAGTTACTTCCTCTGAGAAGACAAGCCTCACCTCGTCCTCTCCATCCTCATGCTCTAGATTCCCAGACTCCATCTGCTACCCAGGCAGAGGCCATATCCATAAGCTATGAAAGGAACATTCCCTCACAGGATACAGGCAAATCCATTTGTTTTCTACTTCCAGTCTTAGAACACGCTCCACTCTAGAGTCTGCATTTAGAATTAATGTCCTTACAAAAGGCTTGAGGCGGTGAATTCCTTTCCTCACCCTCTGCACTCTGCCACGTGAAGATACACCACCTCACTGGGAGCTGGTGCTTTTTGATCCTGGACTGGCCAACCTCCAGAACACAGAGAATACAACCTTCTGTTGCTTATAAGTCACCCGGTTTGTGGTGCAGTGTTAAGGCAGCGCGAGCAGGCAGGCAACTCCTGGCAGTCCCGTAAAGCTTCTGGAAAACCCCATGAATGAAATACTCAACTACCAAATAAGATTTCCCCTCGTCCCCTGCCCCCCCTCTTTTTTTTTTTTTTAAAGAAAAACAACAGTGGAAGCGCCCTTCATGATGAGTCAGGAGGACACAGTGGTAACTCTCAGCAGTGTTACTGCAGGAAGCTGCATAAACATTTTCATGTGAGCTAAGAGATCAAAAAAATAAGAGACAATATCACCTCAGAGGTTGCTATGGTAACAAACAAACTCTGTATGATATCCTAGTCATCACCTATTCTGTTTGCTGAGGGTTTTCACTGGTGGTTGAGTCCAAGAAAGGTTTAAAAAAAAAAAAAAGACAATTAACAAAGGACAGCTGTGACTGCCTCCTGAAGGAAAGAGAACAGGAAGCTGATTTGGGAGCTCGGTCCCATGTCTTCTCTGATTTAAAGTAAACAGCAAGAGCAAATCCTCTCCCGGCTCCCAGAAAGGAGACTTTTAACACGGACAGCAAGAAAACCTGAAGCTAGGGTGACGAGAAGATGTCCCTGACGTGAGAACACAGTAAGAGAAAATAAGTTGAAAACTTCAGTTACATAGACTGTGTTAAATCAACTGATTTCTCTTACCCATGAACATACTTCCACAAGCTCACTACAGCACAAAGAAACCAATCCAGAAGGCATAAAGAAATCAATGATGAATTCTTTCTACACATGATTCAAAATCTAGAGGACATATCTTATAATAGTGTCCATCTAATTTTATTTTGCATGTTTTTGTATATGATCGCATGTATACACACACACACATGTGGAAGCAAAGGCACCATTCTTTGGTTGCTGTCCACCTTGGTTTTTAGATAATCTCTCACCTGGCCTGGAACTGACTGGTTAAGTTAGACTCATTGGCCATGGAGCCCAGGGATCTGCCAATCTCTATTTCCCCAAAAATGCAGTGATTGTATATGCATCCTGCTATATGTAACTGTTTACATGGGTTCTAGCCATAACTCAGGCCCTCCTAACTGTATTTTGAGCATCTCACTGAGCGAGCTATCTCCCCTGACCTCATGTCCATCTGTAAGGATACTCTCTTGTGTACTGTGGAGAAGTATCTCCCGTCAATGAAAATCTGATGGACAATAAGCTAAGGCAGGATTAGAAGGTGGGCCATCCAGCAGAGAAAGAGAGGCACCCTGGGAAACAGCGAGGTGTGGAAGATTCATTATCTGGCCTCAGAGGAAGTTGAGTATATGAAACTGAGGAGAGGTAACCAGTCACATGGCAGACATAAAATAGCATATGCAGGTTAATTGAGCTACGAGATAGTCAGGGAACAAGACTAGCTTAAGGCCCAGGCATTTATTAATAAATACTATGCCTCTGAGTCATTATATGGAAACTGAAGCATAGGTAGAAAAGTCTGTAGTTCCGTCCATATTCTGCAAGTCATCGTTACATACATAAAACACTACACAACTTGCTAGATAGCAAAGGGAATTACCAAATATGCAGTCTTATCACAAATACAAAATAGCATAGGCACCAATCTTCAGAGCCACACCAAATAAACTGAGATAAGGGAATAGGGCAGAAATGAAGGCACATGTCTTAGAGGCAAGTGCTAGCATGGTCTTATAGAATACAGAATTTACTACTGAGGGGACTTAGACATTTCTAGAAAATGGATGGGATACATGAACAAAGATGGGTAACAAAGGAGAGAACCACAAAGGTCAGTTTCAAGGCGGTGGAGGAGGAGCTCATGAAGCAGAGACCCCACATACATACATACACAGGAGAGAAAGAGAGGGGACGGAGAATGAGTCTGAAACCACAGTACAGAGTCTAAATATGAGAGTCATTTACTTTACAGCTCCATTTTCTTCAGATCCGAGATCTACCATCATGGTCTCCCAGGGTCTTTTTTATGAGCCCCAATGCACAGAGCTTCCTTAAGCTTTCCGTTTTACTCTCTGAATAACCATTAATTCTCAAGAGGCCTGGCAGGCTCTAAAGATTCCTTCTCCTACTTCCTTTCCTTAGCACGTCTTGACTTTTCCTTGTTCTTTCTCAGTCACACACTCTTCTCAAGCAGAGTTTTCTCCTTCTCTTCTCATCCCCCCAGACAGAACAGAGCTGGCATTTTCTTATGCTCCTCTAACACTAATGTATAACAAGATCATTAACCCCCACTCTTCAAGGGTCTCACTGTCCAGGTCAACAGCATGTCACTCGTGTTAACCACTGAGCTCCAAACAAACACCAAGGAGGTTGACTGCTGGTTCTGAGCAAATTATTCTTGTTTATTGCTCACATTACTCTGTAAATGTCAGAGGCTACACTGGCGGTGCATCCAATACCTTACCTGTTTCACTGGCCTCTCTGTGCCTATACTCTGCTCAAAGACCGTTACTCCCTGAAGTACTTTGCGCTAGTCAATTTTTACTGTTAACTTGATAGACCCAAGAGTCACCTGTGAAAAGTAACCCTCAACTGAAGAACTGCCTAGATCACACTGTCCTGTGGGCCTGTCTGTGACAGACTGTCTTGATTGCTAACTGATGAAGAACGGTCCAGGCTACTATGGGAAGTACCATCCCTGGTCCTAAACTATGTAAAAAAAAAAAAAGCGGGGGAGGGGGCTGAACAAGGGAGAAAGCAGAACCCCTCCCTCCATGGTCTCTGCTTCATTTCCTGTTATCCTAACTTTCCTCCATGATGAACTGTGACCTAGAAGTACAAACCAAATAAAGCCTTTCATTTTCTAAGTTGCTTCTGGCCATGGCATTTATAGCAGCAACAGGAAAGCAAACTAGATCATATTCCCTATACCAGAAAACAGGATATCAAATATAGTGCGATTTAGCAAATATCAAATCTTTGCTCTGGAAGTCTTAACATACTACACACAATCAGAGTTGATAGTGTGCTGTGTATACGAAATATCAATAAGATTAAGTCTCAAAATGTTCTTATAACACAAACACACACACACACACACACACACACACACACACACATACACCAGGGCTAACTAAATAAGATGACAAATCAACTTGACAGTGTTATACTAACTTAGGTTTCTTATCCATGATGCTTCCTTTGTGTCCATGTTGGGTAGAATCCTTAGTGGTAGGAGAACATAGAGGGGGACTATGCTTACTGATAGCAGATGGAACACAGAAAGAAAGAATGCAGGGAGACCAGGATCCAAATATCTCTTTCAGGGTCATGATCCCAATGACCTGACTCCCTACCAAGAGTCCTCACATTCCAGATGTTCCACCATGTCTCAGCAGCAACCCAGGAGACCACGCCTTACAAGAGTAGTCAAGGTCTGAGCAACAGCACTGGACACACCTAATCCCACCAGGTTTTACGGCTCCGGGTATTATCATCATAATGCTTTCTCCACTTTCCACAAGGCTTTGGGGTAAAACAAACCATGTGGAGTTGCTTCATTATCGATTTCAAATCGATTTCACATATAATTTGGGTTTTTTTTTAAATATTCAAGCCAGAAATAAGCTATTAGGAAATGTGATTGTCCTTTTATACCGACTTAAAAAAGCAGCTGGTAGGACACAATACTTCAGCAGTTCTAATTCTGTTTGTCCCATGCTTCTTGAATGGGTTAGCGGACCTGGTGGTTAGATGGGATTGTTTCTAAGACCTAGCCACATTAGCAGACTCTGACTGGCTCAAACCAGGGAGCAAGACTTTACAGCTGTACCACTGTGATTTATCTTAACCCAATCCCCAAACAACCAGAGGCTGACCCAACTCCAGCTACATAACTGCAAGGGACTGGCTGAAAACTTGTTCAGGGTATTCCAGAAATCCTGTGTGACAACCACTGGAGGGAAGGCCACTTTTCCCTAAGAAATCTACAATATAAGAAGACTGTACAGATGTGACATTTGGAACTGCAAGCCTTTGGGGTGGGTGAAACACAGGGGAGCAAACACAGGGCCCTGTGTGTGCTGCCCAGGAGCTTTCCCAGTGTACAGTGCTTTGGGTGGCTGCTGTTATTTTCACTTTCTTATTTTAATGGTGTTTGGGTCTCCTGTTTACTTTTTTATTTTATGGGTGTATGGGTGTTTTGTCTGAATACGTGTGTGTGTGTGTGTGTGTGTGTGTGTGTGTGTGTCAGTGTCAGAAGAACAATGTATCCCCTAGAACTCGAGTTGCAGATAGCTGTGAGCTGCCGTGTGTGGATGCTTTTGAATCAAATCTGAGTGATCCAGCCCCCTTTACTTTTTATAATCTGAATGGAGATAATTAAAAGCTAGCTTCTGCACAAGTAATAAAAATTCCATGACATAGAATGGTGACACTTTCTCCTCTAGTATCACCTACTAGCTAAAAAATGAGAACAGGAGATACTTTAATGCAGGGTTTCTTAGTTTCACAGTTGGTAGCATGTTGGACAAAGGTTAGTCTAAAAAGAAAGGAAAGCCTGAAACTGATCCAATTATTCTCCAGGAGTTAAATGATAAACCACAGAAATCAATTAGTATAGGATCCAGTGACATGGCTCAGTAGGTAAAGAGTACTTGCCACTAAGCCTGAAGATCAGTTCAACCCCCAAAACCTATATACTGGAAGGAAACAATCAACTCCTGCAAGCTGTACTCTGTCCTCCACATGTACATGTGACAGAGCTAAAATAGATAGATAGATAGATAGATAGATAGATAGACAGACAGACAGACAAATAGATAGATAACTGACAGATGAGAGACAAACAGATATGTCTTTTTGAAAAGAAACTAAAACAATACAGAAAAACAAATACACAAGGTATACAGGTAATAAAGACTTGTGTGGAAGCCAGGAGAATAGGGCTTAAATTTATCAGTTTTTCTTTTCAAAAGTCTGGTAATTCTATGCAATGATAAGACAGATGGCTTATAGAAGCAAATATTGAAAATAAATATATGCATACTGAATGCTATAAAGTTCAAGATTATGACAAGCCCCATTTTAATAGAGCATGTAAGTGCAGAGGCTAGAGAAAACTAGGAAAAACCTGGGTGAGGTGGTGGTGAGGATGTGGGAGGTTGATGAAAAATGACCAGGCTAGTAGTAGACTGGCAAGCAAAAAGGTGAGCAACAGTGTTTGGCCAAATGGCATCACCCACCAAGGCAGTCAGAGTTCAGGGATTTTCATATCCAGTTCACAAGAGTGAGCAGACATAAAGCAAAAATAGAACACACAAAATAGCTATCATTCACTCTGGGCTAAGCAGAGAGAATGTTGTCTGAGAAAGTTTTTGAAAAGCAACAACAACAACAACAACAACAAAGCAAAGCAAGAATAAAAAAAATCTACAAGAGCCCAAGCGAATCTAATCTCTAGATCAATATACTGGTTCTCAAAGGAGCTGCTTTATAGCTCTTTTTTTTTTCTATTATTCTTTCCAATCAGGTTAAGAATAGGTACTTAACTACCCACCAGAAACCCAGAACCTACAAGCCGATTCTTCTTGAAACTTAGAAGGCACTGCAGATAGTCTCTCTGCAATTTCTTTTTATAAGGACACAGTTTAAAGGAAAAAAAAAACAAAAACAAAAACAAGTGCAACTGAGAGATTCTCAGCTGAGACCACTAGCTACTTCTCCATATACTTGACACTCACTGGGTTAACTATGCAACTCTGAGTGCTTCTGAAACAGTCAGCTGGTCCCCTACCCCCACCCCTAGCCCCACCTCCACTCCAGCCCTAGTTTTCTTCTGTTTACCTTTTAGGCTTACCATTCTCCTTTCTTCTTCTACATTCAAAAGCAGTAAGAGAAACAAATGAAGCAGATAAAAATACAAATAAAGAAAAAGATTAAATACAAATACTCTTTACAATTAATCTAGAACAAAGAATTTCATTCATCTGTGCCCTTTAAGTTATGTGCTGGGAGACAACACTTGTGCAATAAATAGAAAAGCTGCTAGGAAGATAAGAAAATAGAAAGACTACACGAGGGACTTCAGAAGTGAAATCAGAGCACGGACAGGACATCACTGGCCTCTGAGGGAAACCGGCTCTCTAGAAGCCAAGTGAGACTAAGCAGCGTTAGAAAGGCTCTTGATCTAAAACACCCAAAAAAAACCCACAACCGCAGCCTCCAACTTCCTTCCTTCTCAGGTTTCTACAGAACCTAAAATACCAGCTTGAACTGCCTCTTTAAAGAATTCCTCCACCAAAAGTCCCCTGCAAAACTCACATCTAGATTTCATTCCATTCAGGAAATTAATGTATATGTGGAAGTACATATTGCATACATACAACACCATTCTGTGTAGCCCATCTTTATTATGTGTATGTATTTAAATTATGGCATTACATAATCACAAATATAGTATATAACATATAAAATCTTATGCATTACATATAATTTTTCCTGGTATTTATCAACTCCTTCCTTACAATCAGTTTCTCAACTTAATCATATTTAATGTGATTTTTACTGGGAACACACCCACGGCATGGATGAAAGCTCTTTTTCATGTAAGTATACAGAAATGCAGAAACTGAATAACCTTCTTTATAACATGACAAAAGGACCAGAGGTGACATTTTCATGACGGCTGGGGGCAGACAGGTCAGGAAACGTGGCTATGGAAACCAGCAAACATCTCATCACACTTTTTCAGTGGATGGGGCAAACCCCAGCATCAGCAGCTTCCTTCCTGTGAACCTTCCTGAATGACAGAACCAAAACCCAGAGTATTCCCCATCCCGGATTCCCTTCCACCCAGAGCTCTGCTAACCAGATATGCAGGCCAGAGACCAGGAAGGAAGTGAGCTCAGCAGGGCCCCTGTGCTCTGCCTCTGAGGAGAAGCCCAGCGTACAGTCACTGCTGAGTGTAAAACCAGCAAAGCGGGAGATGCTTGTTTTAATATTAAAACAGGATCTGAGCTACTGAGAGCCCCACTTGTGGTCCTCTGGGATTCAGGAATCCTAACTGTACTTGAGAAGCAGTTTTCCCACCTGCTGACAGCAGTGGACAGAGCATGTCTCTGGATGGCTACAGGAATGGCACCCCTGCAGGTGATGGCCCTGGCTTCATTGCTCCTAAAGACCCTTCCACCCCAAGATGCCAGCCTTTTTACAGCTTCTCATGAAATTCTCTCCTATTTAAAAGTATGTATCAGCCCAGGTAGTGACTTGTGTCTTAAACCTCAGCACTAGGGAGACAGAAGGAAGCCAACTTCTTTGAGTACTAGGACACTCAGGTCTGCATAGTTCCAAGACAGCCAGAGCTATAAACAAACAAACAAATACAAATTAAAAATGTATTGTTCATCCCTTTTATTTCCTGAAACTGGAAGCTGAAAACATGAAATTATTACATGAAATAGATCAGATGAGTGTGATACTGCTTTATGTGTAAGAAGTGTGTGTGAGTGTGTGTGTGTGTGTGTGAGTGAGAGAGAACGAGAGAGAGAGAGAGAGAGAGAGAGAGAGAGAGAGAGAGAGAGAGAGAGAGAGCGCACCAGTGCATTGGTGTTGTGTGATGCTGGGACTGGAACTCAGGCCCTCCAACAGTCTATGTACACACTGAGCTACAACCCCAGCTCTCAACCATTTCATTATATAATCATAAAGGCTAGAAGATGATTTGTAGTAATGTTCAAAAATTTAGTTTACCTCCAAGATAAAAGTTAGAATTAGTCAAGGGAGAGATTTCTAGTAAGGAAAGTTCATCTTGTAAATCAAATTCTCCAGTCTTGTGATGGTTTACCAGCAAGGCAATGCATTTCAGGTTAGAAAACCAGTAAATAGACAATAGACAAAAGCCTCCTTCAACTCCTGACTTTCAAGGACTTATTTTTCAAAGGTCAGCATATTGCCTGGTATAGCACATGCTCTGACTGTAGCTACCCAGGAGCCTGAGGAGTCCTTGAGTTCAGGAATTCAAGGCCTACCTCAGTGACACAGTGAGATGCTGTCTCAAGAAATAATAAGAACATTTTAAGTAAGGCCATTTTTGAGGGTGAGATGTCCTAGGCTCCTTCACTGTAGTAGGTTCTAAAGTCCCCCTGCCTGGACTCAGACAACGACAGCCTGACAGACACACCGCAGATGAGGCTTTAAGAAAGTAGAAAGCATGTCCAGAACCAAGTCCCACTGGCTCCTGAAAGAACAAAGTTGGTGCTTCAAGTATCATAACTAAAAATGGCTATTGTTTCAATATAGGATCATGATTAAGAAACAAGTAACTCAAGTACAAAAGACTAGAATCCAAATGAAGACTCTGTTACCAAGTGTGCTTGAGCCAACTACTAAATCTTCAGGCCTTGATTTCTTCAAATTCACATTGAGCAGTAACAATTACATAGTATTTATGTAAATTGCATATATAATGAGCCATAAGTATCACATATCCTGAAGAGAGAAAAGATTTTTCACCTTTAAAAGAATACTAGTAAATGGTTTCAGGCTAAATGAAATGTCTAGCTTTAAATATTTACAGTTTTCTACTTATGCTTTGGATCTAGAGAGAATACTTTTGAGCATAAACTGCCTGCAGATACTGCCCTTCACATGGTTCTGCACTAAAATAAGTATTTGGGGAGAAGATTAAGTGACCTATTCTGCGCCAGCCTGGGACTGACTCCCTTTCCAGGCCCACCAGATCCTGGAATCACTTCTTGGAGTAAGCATTCCACTGGAAGACACACCCAAGGCTCCCCACCCATCAACATTCCTACCCCCAAATTCCATTCTACCCCTAATCAGGGATCCCTATTCTGCTGAGGAAAGAAAAGAACAACAACCTTATCTCCTGCTGGAGATAATCAGCCTCCAAGATCCTTCAAGAGACTGAGGCTCTGTGGTGTATCCAGTGTACCCACAGGGACAAGACAGGCCAAGGGAATGCACCTTCTTCCTTCTGGGACTACCTCCACACTACAGTGTAAGAATGAACGGAACTTCTTTCACCCAGATGAATCTCTTCCATATGATAGTACTTTATATTCCTTCTTAAAGGCAGGTTACAGGCTTTAAGACAATTTTCAAAAGAAGAAATTAAAAACTGTCTTAGTTGTTCAATACAATCAAAAGCTCCTAGCATTTTTCGATTTGCCACTTTACAATTCTGGTAAATTACATTTTCAACAAAACTTAATTTCAAGTATTTTCACATAACGTTGAGATACATTTTGTAACAAGTAGACTATTATCATTAACATGTCACTTTATCAAGGCTCACAGATTAAATCCTGAACAATGTAAATCACTAGTGATCTAAACACACAGTCTACCTGAAGAGACTTTAGCAATCATATTTCCCCCCCCCCCCCGATAAGCTGCATGTGAATTCCTTTTCAATGCCAGAAGGCCCATATGGAGACAAGGAACAACATCAAAAACGATGCATGTATGAGAAACAGCAATGGTAAAGACATTAAACAATCCAGACCAGCTTAAGTGCCTACTTCCTGCAGGCTCATGAGACCATAAACACATCTCTCTTGTCCTTTCTGTTACTAGGGCTTTGATTCAGGACCTCTCGCCTACTAAACAACTGCTCTATCACTAAAAAACTGCCTTCAGCCCCTTTTTTATTAAAATTTAACTTTGAGACAGGGCCTTCTGGGTTGCCTGAGCTGGTTTACCCTCCTGCCTCCACCTTGGCAGTGGCTAAGATTACAGGAATACACACTCAGTCCTAGCAGAACATTGCTTTGTAAACTGGCATGAAGTGTCAAACAATGAGTGTCACCCCTAGAAAAGCAATTTTTAATTAGATGATAGGGGTATGTGCATGTGTTAATACTAATGAAGTTTTAAGGGGCACTTTCAAAACAGCATATATATATATATATATATATATATATACACACACACACATACATATATATACTACTTATTTACTCATAATTCATATGAACCTCTTCCAAATCATGTGGTTTCCAACATACAAGGACAAGGTAACACATACTTAGAAATGACAGAAGAGACATAAAGAAGTCAGTGGCAAATTTTCTTTGTTAAACAACAGAAGTATCTGACTTTAAAATGTACCAACATCTCTGAAATGAACAACCCAAACCTCAACTGAAAGACGGGGACTGAACCCCAGCCTTTTCATCTGCATCCTGGTGCCAATAATACCTGTTCTTATACCATGGACTCTGGTTGTAATCCTTCACTGATGTGTGTGACTACTCACACAAGAGACATAAAAGAAAACCACATTTGTCTAAAGACTGTGTACTCCATATAAAGGGAATTTACCTTAAATTTCAGAGGTATCCCTGCACCAAGGGCAAATCTTGAGGGAAAAGAACCCTGTTTGCTCTGATGGATACGTCATCTCATTGTATTGCTGGAGGAGGATGCAGTGTGGCATGAGGACAGCAGACAAAACCAGAGCAATGCTCCTGAGGAACGTCCCAGTGCCATAGTTAGAATTCTGACACGTCAGTGACCCTTTGCTAGGCACAGTGATGGCCCAGAAGATTTCACAGCACTTGGCACGTTCCAATGGCCGGCCAGGTGCACACTGCTGGGCCATGCCAAGAGCAGAGAAGGAAGGACAGGACTAACCAGGCCACAGGGCAGTCCTACAACCCACAGAATCCTCAGGTTGCAGCATCATACTAGGTCAGCCCTGTATCTCAGAGCCAGAGACTTTGTTGGACTCGAAAATCCTTTCCCCACCCAACAAGTACTAGTGTGTTGAGATTTAGCATTGTTAAGAAAAGAATATGAATCTTAAAGCCTTTTAAGTCAATGCCAACAGCAGGAGCCAATAAAAACAAAAGCGAATTGTGAGAAATACTTATCACCTCGGCCAGTCTTTACGAAACCCACTTCCTTCTAGACGCCTCTCACCTCCGTCCCTAGGGAAAGTGGGCTCCACATATCAAGTAATCAAATATGTTTATTTTGAAAGGGAAACTACTTTTTAAAACATCCCTTTAAAAACGATTCCTTTACAATAACATTCTAAAAGGGGATTCTTTATAGTATGCTTAAACAACATAATGTTTTGAAGTCCTCAGAATGCTTAGAGGATATAAATAAAAACGCTCCAACAAGAGATTGTTGTGCATATAGAAGAGCCGGCAAGTAGAGAGAGTACCTGGCAAAGTATGAAAGAAAATATACAATTTCCTCAAAATTCAATTTAGTAATTAAACCAAATATTTAAATTAAAATCTTCTCACAGCACTGCTACTAATAATATCTGTTCATTTTTTATGTTTTACTAAACACATTTTTTGCATGTACTCTCTAATCTTTTCTCACTCCCAAGTTGCTATGTTGACCACTCAGTGCAAAAAAAAAAAAAAAAAAAAAAAAAAAAAAAAATCTCCACAAATTACAATGTACACATTTCTTTCAAAGCTACATTTGAAAATCAAATTCTAAGGGAAATATACAAGTCTTTTATCAGGGGGAAAAGCATATGATTTCTCAGTATGTATGGACCCCAAATATAAGGTTGGGAAGTTTAGCTGATTTGGCAAACAGTACTAAGTATTCCAAGAGTATGCCACAAGAATAGAGGCCCGTGGACATTAGATCTCCTTCTGGAACATGCTGTAACATTCATTCATGACACCAGCTACGATGTCTTGTTAAAAACTATTTAACTTCAAACTGTTTCACCTAGATCTGTGTTTTCTATGAAAGAATGTAAGAGTATACTGACAACATCTCAAGGTAACAACCGAAATAATCTAAAAGTACAGTATTTTGTAAAGCAACCGAGAGCCTCTTCAAAAAGTCAGGGCTGGATGTCCTGAGTAACCCACCTGAGGAGGACACAATCACTAGAGTGGAGACATGTAGGGAAAGACCAAAACCGGAAGAGGAAGGCAGCCTTACACTCACCGAATAACCCACTGGGCTCACTTCCTCAACCCACTGGGTTTACTGCCTCTTATTATTCTCTTGGGAAAGAAATTGTAAGAACTTTGTCATTTACTTGTGGGGAGAAACAGTGCCTAACTGTCAACAGAGGCCAGGAGATGGTTGAAGGGTGGCCAAGCCAATCGTGAATGAACCAGGCCAGAAGATGAGAGGCTGCAAGAGACCTTCACTCATGGTACCAGGAGAAAAGTGGGATTTCTGGGGCCCACATAGAGCATCCAACAACGAAAGCTCTATCTTGTGATTTCTTTTATCAGCAGAAAAACATGAGGAAAGAACTAGATGAATGTGGTATTACAGAAGGCTATGGGGACAGATACCTGATCAGAAAAGCGGGGAAATCAGGGCTGTGCAAAGGGAGCTGCCTAAGGCACTTTCAAATGGAAGAAAAGCCCATCAGGGCAACCGGCTCTTGCCAGATTCCTAAAAGCAAGCTAGAAGTGAGCTGCTCAGGGCTTATACACACTGTAGCTCTGGCCTAAGCATCCATGTCCCTTCTGTACATCAAAGTTCACAGCCCCATCTATCAGGACAAGCCCTTTGGAGGAGGCACTCTATTCTTTTTAGTGCTAAGTCCTGGACCTGGTTAGTACCCTCTCCAGGGTGGAGGTAGTAGCATGTGCATCTGCAGTGAGTCATAGAACCAAAACCATTAAGTCTCAAAAATTGAAAATTAGTCATGGTAGATATCATCTGAGGAAATTTCCAGAACATAACCAGATACCAAGAATGTTTGGGAGTCTACTAAGTAAACCTTAGAAGTAACTCATGTTAGTTAAAAATAAACTGACTTAGAAAATTGAAGACTATTAACAAGTCATTTGAACTAAACAACACTTCATTTTCATTTTGTTAAAAAAAAAAAAACATCTACTGGGCTAGATAAGAAAGGGAGTAGTCAGTGAAGAGAGGAAAAGAACGGGAGTGCTCCCCTTAGCAAACACCTAAATACTGTCATCATGACAATCAAAAATGCAAACCACTGCTTCAAACCCAAGCAGCTCCCCACAGATCTCAGGGATGAGATAATCAAAGTTCAGTGTGTCCTTCACAAACAGTCAGTAAGAGTTCTATTACCTAAATCCCAAGATGTACACATCAACCCTTCAAAGGGCAAGGTTGCAAACTGAGTCACATTCATATCTTGCATCATTTCTAGATTCAATACACTGACATAATCTCTCCCTGTTTCAAAATGAAAGATGCTGTGCATTGGGACCTGCTGCTTCTCAGCTCCAAACACACTCTTTATATAAGTCCTTTATGATTAACAACAGAACGATTTTAACATTGCTCCAATCATGTCAACTTCTTACAAGCACAGAAGAGGCTGACTGAACTGCAAGCTTTGTGTTGGGCAGGGCATGTGGGATGTGGGTATGGGAACCTTCAGCAAAGCTGGTACCATCCATGGACAGATCGTGCCCCAGTCACAAGGAGGTTAAAAAAAAAGTAACCTTTCTACTTTACCTTGACATTGAACTCAGAACCCTCACAGGCTTGTATGTTCTGAGGGCCTCCTGTCTGTGTATCAAGGTATGCTGAGACATTGCTGTAGGCAGACTGAAAGGACACACACAGAGCAGAACTTCCTTCATGTCTTCATGCTTGAACTTGCCCATCCCCACCTCCCAGCATCCTGGGAATGACATCTGCCTGCAGCTCTTGGGCTGCCACCACTGTCCACACCACTACTGGCTGACTGAAGGCCTATTCTCCAGGTGTTCTCTGGACAGTTGTCTATTTGCCAAACACCTCCAAACCAAACCATCAAAGCTTCCAATGGATGGATGTTACATTTTCTCCAAGGAAGTGTGTGACCCCTCTGGGAGTTTGTTCTTCCATGGTCTCACTGTAGGGTACCATGTGTTCCCTTGCATATCATAGTTATGCTTTTGCACAGTTAATGACTCTTCATGTGAGTTTCCTATTAAACATACCAGTGTGGAACCTGTTTCCTTATCTAAGCCATACTGCTACAGATGCCAAATCGTAGTTTTCTAGTATGCATGTAATGGAAAAATCCTTCTGTTGGTGCTTAACCAATAATTTTTACTCTTCCACCACTCTCTTCAGTGTATGGTCTTCATGAATTCACCCAAGAGCTCCGAATGCCTCGGTATGGCTTCTATGATTTTCTAAACTCGTTATCATATGATACCGATAAAGATAGATAGGGTGGGGCCTCAAACATTTATGATATATTCAGAAATGGCATTCATATGCATCTAAAAAGTTTAAGAAATAAAATGTTTCATAAAGAGCCTACTAACCCACAGTTCCTTGGCTCTTGTCCAGACAAAAATGTTACCTAAACCTAATACTAATTGGCATCTTAACTTATAGGATACAAAAACAGACCCAGGAAACCAGCAGACCCCAAAATGTACACCATATTAACTAAGCAAAGTATACTCCTTAACTAAGGAAGAGCAATAACTAGTGATCTTACAGAAATCCCTGAGGTGGTCAGGTGTACAGGCCCACATCAATACTCCTGCAACTCAGCAAACTGAGGGAAGAAGATAGAAGTACAAAGCTAGCCTGGACTACATTCCAAGATTCTGATTAAATAAATAAATAACTCTAAGTCATTTAAGGACTTCCTCCTCTGAGCTGTAACATACCAGGACAGCAAGATTCCTTTTTATTTGTATCTTATTTTTAGCATTGTTTTATAATGATGTACTTGGGTATAATGTTCTGTGATCATTTCCACTCTCACTTCTGCTGACCTCTTTTTCCCCTAACCTTTTTTTCTCCTTTTCATAATTCATTTGAGTACAAGCATTAGGCAGATGACAATAGCTGTTGTGTTTTTGTAATTATCACAGTGATATACTATCCAGAAGACAGTGTTTCACTACACCCCTTCCCACCCTCTGGATCATAAACTCTTTCTACCCTCAGTTCTGGTGAGGTTTCCTGGATCTTAGAAAGAAGTGGTAAAAACGTTCCACTGAGGGCTAGGCACTTAACAGTGGCATACATAGTCTTAGCACTCTGACCATTTGAGAGTCTCTATTTTAACACTACTCTTGGCACAAAGAAGGTCCCTTGATTCAAATTGAGAACAGAACTGGTCTCATGGATATAAACATAAATAGTTTAAAAGACAGTTTGGCTACATGTCCATTTAGCAAAACATCGGCAATGTATTCCTTCCAAAGGCCTATAACCTCCCCAGCCACAGGCTTGACCAAATTCATAGTATGCAATATGCAATCTCTTGTGAAGAACCAACCTCAAAGCCAATCACAAAGTAATTGGTTACTCTTCAAAATTCCTGCCATTATTGCCCAAGTAGACACCTCTTTTGAAGGTGCTATTTCTAAATAATTGTACAATGATGTGCCAGGCACAGTTGGGGTTATTTTTACAAATAATCTGGCTGGAATCACCAAATATTCCTATCTGTTTCCTCATGAAAACAGGAAAAGTTTTAAGCAACCTGTTAGTGACAAAGCTCTCAGATTCATACTGCTCCTTCCAATCTGGATGCCTCTGGATGACCACATGATTCCCATGATGCCTATCCTTCACCAAGATGAGGCAAAACAGAAATAAACATCAGTTAGTCATTCAAAAAAGTTCTGATTACAAATTTGGGGCCTGTGATATATTATTCTTCTAAGAAACGACACAGGACACTTTGACTCACTGCTCAGCCCCTTTCCTCCTTTAACTCAAACACAAAATTACCCCCCCCCCCCATATAAGAACACAGAATGACCCTGACAGACGTTACTACAGATGTTCAGTTTCAGAGCTTCTATGAGAGGAACTGAAACCATGTACTCCACCCTTCCATCTCTGGGCAAAGCTACAGATGATTTAAAATACATATTGATCAGTTATTGCAGACTGCATCAGAACTCCATACTAGCTTTTAGATGGCATACTTAAGCAAGCTTGAGACACAGGAGGGGCCAACACATGTAAAGTAAAATGCTTTTATCTAATTTCAATACAAACGGTTTTAATGCCCTCACTACAGGGTTTCTGGATAGAAAGATAGAGACAGTTTCAAAGCAGTAACTTGTAAGTAAAAGGCTCTACATTAATTAGAGGATTGCCCCTCTGAAAGTTCCTTCATGTCTCTTCATGTACATTTCAAAAATAGCATTTAATTTTGCTGTGGTGTGTGGGTGGGTATAAATCAGAAGACTACCTTCAGATATTGGTTCTCTCCTTCCAATACACATGTGTGGTCAGCATGCATCTTTATTCACTAAGCCATTTCGCCAGCCCCTCCCCCTTCTTTTTAAATTACACTTTAATTTTATTTTTCTTAAAATTTTAAATTTTGTAGGATTAAATTTCTCACACACAAAAATAAAACTGCTTTTTCATTTCATTTCACTAGAATACTTTAAAGGACGACATCAGGGGGAGTTTTAACTTAAAACTAGTTCTTCAGAAACACCAAGATTACTCTTCTTTAAAAAAAAAATTACTACTCCAGGCAAAAATAATTTCCCCTAATAAATACTTTGACTATAAGTAATAACTGGGTAATCAGGCTAGGGAAAGAACTGTATTATAATTTTCTTGTCAGAAAAACAAGAGAAGGCTGTTACAAGGTCTCAAAGGGCTCAATACATAGGTAGACTGCCTGCTCATAGCTACAGATTTTTAAATATTACTTAATTTCAGTCAGCAGAAGACACTGGACAAGGTTCTGGCTTCACAGGAAATGAGTAACCACACTCTACTTGGTTTTTCCCATCCAGACACAACACATGAAAGGATAGCATGAGAGATCTGAGAAGGCCATCGGAAGAGCAGAAGTGGAGCATCTGATCAACTCTTCTTCCCTCCCATATCCCTGCTGAACTCACCAGCTCAAAGCTCAGAAGCAGCAGAAACTGAGAAGGAGCCAAGGAGACAGGGAGAGGGCCACACACCCAGGAAGAAGTCACCCTTTTGTCTTCATGAGCGAAAGCCAAGGTTGTAGTAACAGAACTTCAAAATGATTTTAATTCATCTCAAGGTGTGTTGAAACTCTCGACTTTGAAGCTTAACTAACAGGCTTAGCTAACAAATCTTACTAAATGAAGAGATGCATCATATGTGTAGACCAGAAGACCCAACACAGTAAAGACAGCAACTCTTCCTCCACTCATCTACGTACTGAACAATCATACGCAAATCCTAGGAAAGCAGAGACAGACGCCCTGATTCAAAACTATAGACCAAAGAAAATGCAACAAATGATGTTGCAAAGAAGAACAGGATAGTGAGGTGAGACTTCATGATTTGGTGACTCCATAGTGAGCTACAGAAATATTCATCTGGATCCCAGACCACAGAGGAGCCTGGGAACACAGGTACTCAAAACTCATCTAGAGAAAGGCTCAAACAGCATCCAACAGAGACAGAACAGTCCTAGCTTTGATAAACATGGGGATAACTGAACATCTCTATACTAAAAAATAAAAACTCAAAACAGCAGGTTGTATCTTACTTTTTTATTGGCTCTTTTATTTATTAAATTTCAAATGTTATCCCTTTTCCTGGTTTCCCCTCCAGAAACCTCCTATCTTATCCTCCCTCTCCCTGCTTTTATGAGGGTGTTCCCCCCATCCACCCACCCGCTCTCATCTCCCCACCCCAGCATTCCCTACATTGGGGCATCGAACAGAAGGTTGCACCTTAAATATTAAGTAATTTAAATGAGTAATAGAGCTAAGTACAAACTAGAAAGTTACAATTTTCTCCAAAATAAGAAAGAATCTCTATCATATGGACTTTGACTATGAGTTCTTAGGACACCAAAGTAATAAACTTGGGAAACTGCTTCACCAAAATTAAAAATAACTTGCCTTAGAGAATATACAATTGAGATAATGAAATTAAAATACCTCAGTTTAGAAGGAAACATTTGCAGATATGAGCCAACAAACTCCGAATATCAACTGCTCAGAAAAATCAACAACCCTACAGCCGGGTGGACTAGTAACATGCATATTTAATTCCAGGAATCAGGAGGCAGGTGCAGGCTCATCTCTTAGTCTGAGGTCATCCTCCTCTGTGGAGTTGAGTTAGTTCCAGGATAGTCTGAGCTATAGTAAGACAAGAAAGAAAGAAACAAAGAAAGAGACGGGGGGGGGGGGGGGGGCGAGAGAGGGAAAGAGAGGGAGAAGAAGAGAGGGAGGGAGGGAGAGAGGAAGAGAGGGAGGGAGGGAGAGAGAGAGGGAAGAAGAGAGGGAGGGAGGGACGGAGGGAGAGGGTGTCAACAACCACCTAATTTTTAATGTGTAAACAAGTGAGGCATGGTTGCTCATCTATAATCCCAACACTTGAGAAGGTGAAAAAGAATTGGCACAAGTCCTGGCCTGCTTAGATTCTACATGAAAGTCTGTCTCAAAAATTAGAAAATAAAAAAACAGCCTTAGAACCCACAGGGATCTGTAAAAAGTATATATGGGACAGCAGATAAGTAGCTGGGAAAGCAATTGTATATACATTGCAAGTAGAAAAATGAAGATTAAGAACAAAATGAGTATATGACCTATATAGTTTAGGTGTGACCTCCACTATTATTAATTTAACACTGAACACACAACCATTAGTACTTCTTCATAAATAATAATAGTAATAATAAACATTAAAGTTGCTGTAAAAACAAAAAGAAATAAAAATATCTCAATGTGCTAAAGTAGTTAAAGATAAATGTGAACAAGATCAGTTTCAGTGAGTTTGCAAAACACATAAAATTTCATGTAATGTAGAAAAATGTATAACCATGCTGAAGAGTGTTTTGGAGGCATCCTATAAAATTCAGATATATATTTAACGATGTAATTCAGAAACCCGTCTTCTGTGTGGTTCCACAGGAGACATGAACACTTAATACATAGACACACACACACACACATACACACACACACACACACACACACATACACACACATATCCTGTACATGTTCTAGTTGTAATAACCAAAACCTGCAGTCTATTCCCAGTGTATTCAATGAGTGATGGGTAACTGACATACAGGAAGCCCAGAGTATAAGCTACTAGACTGAACAACAACAAAAGAATTCACTGCTACAAGCAGAACTTCAAGATATCTCAATGGCACTAACTTTAAGGGAAAGGAGACTGTCTCTCAAGAGGGTAGAGGAGAGGTGGGACAAAGAGAGAGGGGGGAGAGGAAGAGAAGAAAAGAGAGAGAGGCAGAGAGATACATACATTAATTTGTTGTTTTTAAAGAAATTTTTCAAAAGTCAATTATAAAAAGATAGAATTGTATCTATCAAGTGTTCCATTGGGGCAAAGTTCAGACCTCAAAGGAACACAAGAAACACTTTTCTGGAATGATGGGGCCATTCTGCATGCGGATGGTGGTCAGGTTTAGAAAAGCCTATGGATAGTTTGAATACCTGTAACTGTGTGTGTCTAAAAAGTCTGCTTATTATGCTCTTTAAAAATAAGTCTCTACAGAAAACAAGATAGAAGAGATTGCCCCATGGTAACTGATGTACTCCTGTCCCTAAAATCAGAACATCCCTGGACAGAAGGACCTTGGATAGTATATGCACTTTCATATAGCACTGTACATGCATTTATTTCTAGAGGGAGGAGGGTGCTGTGCTCTAAGAACTACAATGGATTGGATATAATCTGAAGTCCTAAAGATATATGTAGGCATTAAAATCAAGCCATTATTTTTTAATGTGTTATTTCTGTTTGGTTTGCATGAAGTGTGATGTGTGTGTGTGTGTGTGTGTGTGTGTGTCAAAGTACCTATGTGTGGGCTCACAGGACTCAGGGGACAAGTGTGGACAATCTTAGATTTCTGTGACTGGTATTCACCTTGTTAAAGGCAAAGTCTCACTATTGTTCACCACTGCATAGTCTAAGCCAGATGGACCACAAATGACCAGGACTTCTCCTATTTCTACCTCCCATCTTAATGTAGAAACACAGATCTACCTCCATGTCACTGAAGAACACAGGGATCTACCTCCCATGTAATTGTAGAACTCTTGGATCTACCTCCCATGTCACTGGAGAACTCTTGGATCTACCTCCCATGTCACTGTATGAACACTAGGATCCACCTCCCATCTCACTGTAGAACTCTGGGATCTACCCCCCCATATCACTGTAGAACACTGGGATCTACCTCACATCTTACCATAGAACACTGGGATCTACCTCTCATATAACTGTAGAAATCTGGGATCCACCTCCCATCTCACTATAGAACTCTAGGATCCACCTCCCATGTCACTGCAGAAATCTGGGATCTACTTCCCATCTCACTGTAGAAATCTGGGATCCACCTCCCATCTCACTGTAGAACTCTGGGATCCACCTCCCAT
>JADRCD010195969.1:0-13964 GCA_019843815.1 Montemys delectorum | reverse complement strand
CACACACACACACACACACACACACACACACACACACTGCAAGGTTCAGGGAATATTGTAGAACAGGAGGTAGGGAGAATGTAAGAGCTGGAAGATGGGGAGAGGGATCCTGTGAAATGCTGCCTCTGGATATGATATGCCCATTACACTCATAAACTGACTGGAGCTATGGGAACCTGCCTAAGACCTGGGCGAGGTCAAGGCAACAAGATCAGTTAATATTACAAGCACTTCTAATTTGACTCAGTGGATTACAAAAAAATGAAGAGGGGGCATGAACTCGGGAGGGAGATATGTCAAGGGGTGTTTCAGAGGAACTGGTGGGAAGAAATGAACCTACATATGATCAAGATATATCATGTGCATATATAAAATTGTCAAAGAATAATGAGAAGCTATTCTTAAAAATAGAGGCTCTATGGGTATAATGAAGTTAAAATGAAGTCTTTAGGGAGGATCTTGGTCCAATTATTATCCTTGTATAACAGTATCTGTGGAAACAGAGATGCCATTCTGCACAGGGCAGAGTCAGAGACTGGAGTGATTCTCTATAAGCCAAGCCAAGCGACAATATAGCCTGGCATAATAGACGCAAAAAGGGTTTTGCACCTTAATTTCAAACTTCTAACCTCCAGCAAAAGGAGAGAATACACATCTATTGTTTCAAGCCACCCTGTTTGGATAGTTTGTAACCAGCCCTAGGAAACTAGTTTATGTAGAGAGATCACTTCCTGCTAATCTGAGCAAGGCAAACTTCTGGTAAGAAGTAACATATAAATTGAACTTCAAAAAACTCATACCATCTGGTAAAGCATGCTGCACCTGCATATGGTCTTAGCTACCCAGAAAGCTAAGGCCAGAAATCGCTTGAGCTCCAGGGTAGTCTGGGTAACATAATGAGAGACCATCTGTGCTAGCTAATTTTATGTCAACTTGACACAAGCTATAGTTATCAGAGAGGAGAGTCTCCGTTGAGAAAATGCCTCCATAAGATTGAGCTGTGGGGCATTTTCTTAATTAGTGATTGATGTGAGAAGGCCCAGCCCATGCGGGGGGGGGGGGAGTTCATTTCTGGGCCGATGGTCCTGAGTTCTCTAAGAAAGCAGACTGAGTAAAGTATGATGAGCAAGCCAGTAAGCAGCATCCCTCCATGACATCCACATCAGCTCCTGCCTCCAGGTTCCTGCCCTGTGTGAGTTCCTGTCCTGACTTCCTTCAGCAATAAACAATGATGTGGAAGCATAAGCCAAATAACCCCTTTCCTCCCCAACTTGTTCTTTTGGTCATTATGTTTCATAGTAGCAATAGTAACACAAACTAAGATACCATCTAAATGTGTGTGTGTGTGTGTGTGTGTGTGTGTGTGTGTGTGTGTGTGTTGTGTGTGTGTCCACACACACTTGTGTGTGCATGCACATGTGTGTGTGTGTATTTATATTTGTACTACCTATCTGAATGTCCAGAAATGGGTTTTTCACTTT
Organism: Montemys delectorum; assembly: GCA_019843815.1. Taxonomy (NCBI): domain Eukaryota; kingdom Metazoa; phylum Chordata; class Mammalia; order Rodentia; family Muridae; genus Montemys; species Montemys delectorum. The sequence continues at coordinate 12,483 of JADRCD010195969.1, read as the reverse complement.
TCATGATTATAGCATCTAAGATTTATCAGGAACTTACTGCATGCTATACATACATGGTAGTAGAAATTATTCTTCTATAAATGGACTAGCCTGTCATCGACAGATGACATCTGGATTTAATGTCTCTTTCATCCTGTGATGGTTGATACATTTAATAAATCAGGTAAGCAAATCTGAAAATTGGGTCATTATGTGTGTGTGTGTGTGTGTGTGTGTGTGTGTGTGTGTGTGTGTGTGTGAAATGACATGAGAAATTCTAGGTATAAGCCCAATCTATTTGAGACTGAGATGACTCAGAGGCAAGGTGGCCACTCTCCCTTTAACCCACAAGCCTGGGTCACAAGGGCACCTTTCAAGAACCAGATCCTTAAGGAGCATGAAAGTCCACACCCTTGGCACAAGTTGTATTCTACACATGGGCCTTGACACTGGAGAAGGTTCATCCTGGGCAAAGCCCCACTAAGTGGCCCTGAGACAGAAGATAAATATGTGGGAACTGGGGCAGAAGAGAAAAGACAGGACAGTAACCTGGCACAGCTACTAAAGAAAGATTGTTTAAAGAAACTTCTAGAAATGAATAGAGATAATTGAAGGGAATTAACCTCCTTTAGTCAAATAGAAAAGATATTTATGCCACTGAAAACCAGAATACAAAGGGAAGACTGTTTCATGAGACCTTGCTTTAGGATAACAGAGCGAGGGGGCCTGTAACTCACAGGTCAGGGCTGATTTTCCAATGTAAGCCAACTGAAACCCATGAGACCCTTTTCCTCTAGCAAGGATATGGAGATTCACAAGTGTTCTATTTAACCTTTCCCAGACAGTATTCAGTGAATTACTGCCGCTGAGTCCATAGTACAGCCACGTATGCCTGCCACCAGAGCCATACATAGTCTTTTGACTGTGCCAGATTACTGTTCTAGGCAGAAGGGAAGAGCTGACACACTTCAGGAACAGGGAAAGGAAGCCACGAGGCCAAGCATCAGACAAGGCGGCCTGCCTACACACAGAATTCAATCCGAGTTGGTTAAATGAAAAGACATCACACAGAGCACTCTTATGTGTGGGGCCATAAAGGCCCAAAGTTACAGAGGAAGGGTCAGGGAGCTTCAACTCCAGATACCTCAGACATGAGGATGGCAAGAGTTGACTATAACCTGGTGCCATTAATCTGATTCCCTGACCATCAACCCTGGTAAGAACTTATTACCAGGCTAACAGTTATCAGGCTTCTCTCATTGTTTGACTCCATAAGGTTCCCCGACACATACCCTTCAGCCCCTGTAGATGAAACAACTTCCAACACCCTTGCCCTGCCCAGTGGTTCACAAGCACACAAACCTTGCCCCAGAAACCCCAGCCACCTCCTCAGGAGCATAAATAACCCTTTCTCTCCTCCCACCCCAATAAATAAATCAGTTTTCTGAAGCTGTTCCCAGGTGTGTTCATTGCCTTTTCTCTGCACTCACCTTCACTGGACTAAACGCCTCTCCCTCCAGTCCAGCTCATAATAAGTACACCGAGGAAAAAGTGGACATGGGGCTGTTCTTATGTTGGTGGGGACAGGATTAGGGAGACCAACAAAGCAATATTGAGGTTCCCAAAGTCCAACACTAGAAGAGAACATCTTCTGCGAGACCTGCTGACTCACAGAGCTGTGGAGCTGGAGTTATGATTAGGATTCGTAACCATGGAAGGACACCATCAAAGCCAGAAAGACTGATCCAAAGCAGAAAGGAGAAAGCAACACCCTATCAATGCCATCAGTCACTTGTCACCTGCACACAAGTGAAAGGGTGCCTGGGTGAAGCAGAGGCAGTGTGAAAGACAGAGGAAGAGAAGGACACTTTCACTGAAGGCAGGGATCCTGTTCTAGTCCTGTCTCTGCCCTGATGGGTCCTGTCATGTGTCACAGAGAAACCCTTCCTCCCAGTTCTGGTTTCTAGACCACTATAGCCAATGGGAGGCTTTGAATGGCAGTCTTGAATGGAGAAACCAGTGTATTTCTTCCCTCTGTCTCTGCTTCACCCAAAGCAAATCATAAAAATAAAACAAGAATAAGAATGGGCTTATAGACTAAAGCATCAACATTCAAAACCTAGCACAGAAAACTAGGAAATTCCTGATGAGACTGCTCATGGGTTACCTTACAGGGTTTCTCATTTCAGAGGATGTCTCCTGAGCCCACAGTCACACCCCGCTGGGGCATTTGTCCTGAGAACTGGTATTCTTCAAGAGGACCTGCTGGTCTGATTCATTGGTCAGTGCCCTGTTAGGTCCCAGAGGAGAAACATGCCCTCCTTGGACCCTAGGGAGCTGGGCTGGCATTCCTCATTACCAGTGCTCACTAGAGAGTTGGTACCTTTTGTGCTTCATTGCAACCTCTCTAGGCAACTGCTTAAACACGGCTGTAAAGACTTCCCTCACTGAAACTCCACCGTCACGTTTGGCAGACCACTTTGCCCTCTTTTGCTTTGAAAGCTAACAAGGAAAACCAAAGGGCAGAAAATGCACAGCAGATAGCCTGACTCTATGCTGTTTTTGCATCAGGAAAAAAGTCGTTTCAGACGAACCATTATTCAGTGAGGCTGCACACATCTGTGGCTTACAAGAGAGAGTTAAAGAGCTGATTTTATACTTTGGGATCAGTGGGTCCAAGCCATGACTCAGAGGGAATTGAGAGTTTGGGAAAAAAAATATTCTGTTTCCATGCCCCATGAAACTAAAAGTCACCCTCCCTCTCTTCCCAGAGCCCTAAAACAGTTACTCTTAGAGACATGAAAAACAGTGCATTCCTGAGATATTAGCAAAGTTCGACGGAAGAGAATTGCTGCACTCCAGTCATGAAAACCCTGTGGAAAGGCTGAGACAGGGCTTCCAGAACTTTTGCTTCAAGACAAATTAACATGTGAGGTCAAAGGCCAGAGGATTGTTTCAAGCGTGAGGCCTGCCTAGGCTACACAATGACTTCAGAATGAGAGACCCCATCTCAAGAGAAAGACAAGAAGACTCTGAAAGAAGCTAACAAAAGATTAAGTCCTGTGTGGTGATTTGACTATGGTTGTTGGCCCAGGGAGTGGCACTATTTGGAGGTGTGGCCTTGTTGGAATAGGTATGGCCTTGTTGGAGTAGGTGTGGCCTTGTTGGAATAGTTATGTCACTGTGGACATGGGCCTTACCACCATCATCCTAGCTGCTTGGAAGCCTTCTTTTGTCTTCTGGCTGCCTTTGGATGAAGATGTAGAACTTTCAGCTCCTCCTGCCCCATGCCTGCCTGGACCCTGCCATGCTCCCGCCTTGATGATACTAGACTGAATGTCTGAACCTGTAATCCAGCCCCAATTAAATGTTGTCCTTATAAGAGTTTCCTTGACCATGGTGTCTGTTCATAGCAGTAAAATGTTAACTAAAACATCCTGGATATCTAGAAATAAAAATAAAAATAACTCCTGTCAGGGAAATCTCACTAGGTGTCTGACATTCTTCTGCTCTTTAGCAAAACCAATCATTGATTCTCAGGAGAATCCCATGTGGCAGGTAGAAGTATTGTTCCCACTTCACAGATGAGAAGACTAAAGAATTGAGACACAAAGGCTTGAAGCAACTTGCTTAAAGACGTGTAGCAAAAGAAGGGAGAAATAGGATTCAAAACTGACGGCTACAACTACAAGTTGTCTACCACCGGTTTAAACTCTTATGAAAGTTTCAGCTTCAAAATCCATATGAGGGGCTTAGGAAATGGTTCAATGGTACAGCATCTGCTGAGTGAGAATGAAGATCGGAGCTTGGATCCAGGACCCATGTAAAAATGCAGGCATGGAACTGAAGAGATGGCTCAGCTCTCTTTGGAGAGCACTGGTTTCTCTCCAAATGACCTAAGTTAGATTCCCAGAACCCACATGGCTGCTCATGAACATGAGCCCTAAGTGAACGTGGTGCATATACTACATGCAAGCAACACACACACACACACACACACACACACACACACACACACACACACACACACGATTCAAGCATGATTGCATGTTCCTCTCAGTGCTAAGAGGTAGAGAAAGGAAGATCCCAGGGTTTGGGTCCTGGACAAATTGGTGAGCTCCAAGCTTACTGAGAGACCCTGTCTCAAAAATGTATGTGGGCTGTGATCTAGGACACCATTCAGTGTTGACCTCTGGCTTCTGCCCTGCATACTTGGAAGTAAACAATTCACATGAACACTCCATTCTGTCTCTTTGGTAGTTCCTTTTTCCTCTACTCGACACAAATGAGGACTGGCTGGGAAGAAAGGACTTCAACCAAGAACATACCTCCCCCAGATTGGCCTGTATGAACGTCTGTGGGTATTTTCTTGATTAATGACTGTTGTGGGAGGGGCCAGCACACTGTGGAAGGGGCCATCTCTAGGCAAGTGGTCCTAAGCTCTACATGAAAGCAAACTGAGCAAGCCTTGAAAAGCAAACAAGGAAACAGTGCTCCTCCTCCACAGTGTGTGCATCAGCTCCTGCCTCCAGGAGCTTGCCTTGAGTTCCTACCCTGACTTCCCCTCAGCGAGGGACTGTGACGTGGAAGTAAGTATAAGCCAGACAAATCCCCCTCCCCAGTTACTTTTGGTCATGGTGTTTTATCACAGCTATATAAAGCAAACTAAAAATCTAATACAGTACAAGCTCCCATATGTATGAAGGTGATCTAAATGACCGAGATAACAGTCAGAGCATTGCTGACTATCTCTTGTCGCCAAATGAAGCTTCCAGTACTGACAATGGATTACATCTAATTGAGTCGTTGGCTAAAGGAGTCCCGTGGAGACCCCTCAAACAACTCAGGCTACTGCCAAGACTATAGGTTATCTCCACAAACTGATAGCAGAGCCCTGTTGTTAAAGGCAACACCTACACAACTCATTGAACATGAAGAATTCAAGCTGCTGCGTACCTAGAGCCCTCACCCCTATGAGTTAGTGTTCTTGGTACAAGAAGGTACTCAGCGTGCTACTAAAGGAGAAACATAAACACCAACACAACTACAAACCTTTTGATCTACAATGGTGTCCTACCTTCAAGAAACTTTAGTGCAATGGTGGCACGAAGCTTGTGCGAGTCACCAACCAATATCTGATTTGGCTTTAGGCCCACTCCGCAAGATGAAACACATCCACCTCTTGGGTCCCTCCTGCAGCAGATGGAAACTAATACAGAGACCCACAGCCAGACAATAGGCAAAGAGGGAAACCCTTTTGAATATTCAGCCCTAAAGAAAGTAAGTCTCCATCAAATCCCTTCCCCCCTCCCCCCAAGGTTCAAAGCACCTTGTAGAAGAAGAGGAAGAAAGTGTGAAAGCCAGAGAAGATGAAGGAGACCAAGAAAGCAAGGCCTTCTTACCACAGGACTGATGCTCACATGAGCTCACAGAGACTGAGGCAGCATGGATAGGACCTGCACTAGATGGGGTCCCCAAGCTGCAAGGAGATAGGACACACGCCTCTGCCCTAACCCTGAAGCTACCTCTAACTGGCAACCACTTGTAAGTGAAAGTTCAGTTTTCTCCAAAGGAGTCTCACTGAGCCTACAGACCACTCTCAAGGGTAGGCATTGCAGACACCAAACCCCGACGGACACGGTTGCTATTGCCAAGAGGTGCTCTGCTAACAGCAACCTGGTGTGGCGGTTCCTTGGGAGGTCTGGCCAGCAACTGACCAATGCAGATGTGGATGGTTGGAGCCAATCATCATCAGACTGAGCTCAGAGACCCCGGTGAGATAGCTGGCAGAAGGACTGGAGAAGCAGAGGGGGATTGTAACCCCATAGGAGGAACAACATCCGCTGGCCTGACCACCCAGTGTTCCCAGGGACTAGACCGCCAACCAAGGAGTGAACCTGGAGGGATGCATGGCTCCAGATACATAGGTAGCAGAGGATGGCCTTACCTGACATCAAGGGGAGGTGAGGCCTTTGGGCCTGTGGATGTTTGAGGCCCCATCATAGGGGGACGCTTGAGTGGTGGGGTGGGAGAGGGTGGGTGGGCGAGCACCCTCATAGAGGAAAAGGAGAGAAGGGGAGGATAGATGTGAGATGGGGGGTTTGTGGAGGGATAACCGGGAAGGGGGATATCATTTGAGAGGTAAACAAATGGAATGATTAATAAAAAAAATAAAAGAAAATAAACAATAAACAAAAATACTGATACCAAGTTAAAAAAAAAAGGCGGGGTGGTGGTGGTTAGGGGTAGGGGTGGTAGACCACAGGCCCAGCAGTGGGTGGCCAACAGAAAGCCAAGTAAATGACGTCTTTGGAGAGTCCTTGTCTTATAATGTCATGTCAGGGCTTTTTCTTTTCTCCTTTTTGTAAAATAATGTATTCTCTCTTTTTTTTAACCCTTGCAGGTCCTTTGCATACTTAATATGGCTTCCGCTGCAGTGTTTTATGGGATTCCTGAGTGCGTGGATGAGTGGGTTTCTGCATCTATATCTATTTCTTGTGCCTTTTCCTGAACTCTTTTCCTTCTGTTGTTTGTTTTGTTGTATCCCAATGTGTTTGTATACTTATTTTATTTTATTTTATTCTATTACTATTGCTTAGAAGCTGGCTTGTTTTCTAGTGAGAGTTAGAAAGCTGAATGGGAGGGGAGGTGAAGGGGAACTAGGAGGAACAGAAGGAGAGGAAAATAAAAAAAAAATTAAATTAAAAGGAAAGCAAGCTAAGGTGTTTTGTAATATTTTACTGTTTGACAGAGAGTTTTGTACATGTTTTCCACTCTCCCCTCTTAACTACAGCGTCAAGTAAAAGTGTTGCTTCCAAAATTAGACACCCTACATTTCTTGTGCCTTGGCAATTTGAGAAGCGCAGAAAGAATACAAAAACCTTTCTTATTCCTAACAGAATTCCGATGGCAGGAATGGTGGCCTATAATCACAGCACTTGGAAGCAGAGGCAGGAGGATTGCTAGTTTCCACCAGCCTGGGCTTCATAGCAAGGTCTGTCTCAGAAAAGACAGCAAACACCGTAGACTAAGTCAGGGACTATCCCGTATCCTGCATATCAGATATTTACATTATGATTCACAGCAGTAGCAGAGTTACAGTCCTGAAGTAACAACAAAAATAACTTTATGGTTGCGGGTCACTACCACGTGGGGAACTGGAAAAAGGGGAGAGAGCTTCAGGGAGGTTGAGCTCCACTGCGCTGACTGAACAAGTCAGCAAGGCCAGTTAGCCAGACGACCTCCATCACAGCTTAAACTTACCATCAGCAGAGGGTCCGTCCACAAGAAAGCACCTGATCCATGGGGCATTTTTTTAGTTTATTTGTGGAGAGCAAATCCTGTGACTGGGAGGGGCGTGTGCAAGAGGAAGCTAGGAAGAGACCTTGGAAAAGGAAAACTAGTGTGCTTTTGTTAACTGAGGCAATTTCCACACATGCCGTACAGACACACACCCTGTGAAAATACCCATACATGTGAAAAAAAAAAAAACCTAAAACTAAAATAACAAATACAGTTTAATTCAAAAGTACAGAATTCGGAGCCATGGACTTAAAATATTATATCTGATACTCAACAACATCTCAATTTACCTAATTTTATCTGATTTAAGATACTGTAAGCAGCAAAGTAATAGCAGTCATACAAATCTCAAAGATTTGAAATGTTTTGGTTTGGTGTTTGGGAAAGGGTCTCTCTGTGAGGCCCCGACTACCCTGTAACTCACTCTACAGATCAGTTGCCCTCAAACTCAGAGATTCGCCTGCCTCTGTCTCCTGAGAGTCAGAGGGCCGGGGTCAGGGAGGGCTGGGGTCAAAGGTCACCACAGCTGCTGCCAATTTTAGCAGTTTTAAAGTTTTATTTTTAATTCCTAATACTGTGGCCAAAGAAATTTCTTTGAGTTCTGTTTACAAAGCGAAAGTAATCATATAGTCCTTCAGGGTAAGGGTTCGAGGTAACAAGACAGCGCATGAACGGTTCACTTGGGACAGGGCCTCAGGAACAGAAACTGTGAGAGCATTTCTGTTACTTCTTGCCAAAAGTACCTGTGTTCATACCTCAGTGTTGCTGAGATGAAACACCGTGAGCAAGGCATTAGAGAAGAATGGGTATATTAGGGGAATCAAATATTTCAATATCCGAGGTGGTGGGGTGGGAGGAGGGGGTGGGTCTCACTCAAGACGCCCCAGTAAACATCTCCTAGTACGGTTGTGACGTTTACCCAAACTTAGATTACAAACGTGACATCGGCCTCGTCGGAGATGTTACCATAGTTCTGATGCCAGTGTTTATCTTTCTCAGAGTTTTTCTACGCTTAGGTAACGAGCGTATGTGTTCTCTCATGTATAGAGCAATAAATTGCTTTTAGAAATAATATATTTAACATTGGCCCCTTTGGGGTATTTTGCTGCACAGTGTAATAATGAATTATCACAGTAGAGGAGACAAGACTTATTAATTTTTGTTTTGTTTTGTTTTAAGTGCTAGGTGATATCAGTAAACTAAATAGAAATATTAGCATCCCTGTACTTCAGGACCTTTCAAATCTGGTGGAACCTTATTCGAGTTTACAGCTCCCACAATTCCCTTGACATTGTTTATGATCAGCTGAAGGAGATCTACTCTTTCGCATCCTTGAGGGGCTGTGGGTTTTTACAATGTGCCTATTATGGCTTTCATGAGACAATGTGCATGCAGTGACTACTTACGCTCACATCTGATCCCCACTACCCACCTCTGGCTTCCCAACGTAAGAGGCGAAGATGTGTAGCAGAAAGCTACAACGGGGCTTGGGGATACACAGACCCAAGCCCACGGAGAGGAAGTCTAACAGTCACCTAGCATTCTGGATAAAAGAAAAAGGGAAAAGATCAAGAAGTGAGTGATTTCAAGACAAATTAAAGAAAGGGATTGACCCTAGACCCGGGATGCACATGCCTGGACACCCATTTGTGCTCAGACAGACTCATGGGAACCAGGGCCGTATAGTTACTGACAGTTGACGTAACCAGAGGCAGGTGGAGTGGTGAGGAGATGAGTCAGAAGGAAGGCAAATGAAGGAGACAGAGGGGAAGAGCAGATTTAAAGCTGTATGTGTAGAAGTTCAAAGGGTTGCTGAGCAGATAGTGATGGAGCGTGAGCGGCCGGAAATGTCATTGACTAGGTAAGATAAAAGTACATGGATGAAGGCAAGAGCCCTCAGAGAATTTGGAATCAGGTCGGAGGAGGGAAGGAGATAAAGGACATAAGGCTTCGTGACTTAAATTTTATAGCCTTTGAGAAGGCAGGAAATATATATTTCAGAAAAGAGGATTAAGCAGATGATAAGGAAAACTAGCTAGTCTTCAAGAAGAAAACCTAGCATGGAAACCAAAATGTACTGACCCGTTTTGATGTGTTTGTATTTATTTATATTTATTTATTTATTGCTATCATAATTATTATTTAGTTCTTCAAGACAAGATCTATCTGTGTAGCCTTGGTTGTCCTGGGACTCTGTAAACCAGGCTGGCCTCAACTAGAGATTCCTCCACCTCCGTTTCCCCAGTGCTAAGATTAAAGGTGGGCATCCTGTTTTTGTTTTTAGTTAGCCAGCTTTGATGATGAACACTGCAATCCCAGTACTGCAGGGGCTGAAGCAGGAAGACTGTGAGTTCCAAGCCTGGTCTGGCTACTTGGTGAGTTCAAGGCCAGCCTGGGTTACATATCAAGACGCTTCCAATTTCCCCTCCCAAAGTCGAGGGTTGGTTGGTTGGTTGGTTTGTTTTAAACCATTTGTCATAGTGTCAGGACATACAGGGTAAGTCTAACCACAGGACCATCCTGCATCTTGTAGGACTTGGGCTCTCAGTTCCCACATGAACTGGAGGCTGGAATTTTAAATACCAGTCTTCCCACAGCAGAAGGTCAAGAGGGAGCAATGTTAGGAGTCAGTCCCTTATCAAACAACCTCGCTTCTGGAGGAATCCTTCTTCATTCAGAGCCTTGCACCCACTCTAGTTTCTCAGGCTCAAAGCCTTTGAACTGGTCATGGGGTTGTTTTAAGGGTTTTTTTTTAAAATTAATTTTCCTTGGATATTGCTACTTTTTTTAAAGATTTACTTATTTATTTTATGTATATATGTGTGCACTGTCACTGTCTCCAGACACACACCAGAAGAGGGCATTAGATCCAGGTTGTGAGCCATCCTGTGGTTGCTGGGAACTGAACTCATGACCTTCGGAAGAGCAGTCAGTGTTCTTTAACTGCTGAGCCATTTCTCCAGCCCTGGATATTGCTATTTTTATTTTTACGATTTTGTTTTTCTTTCGTGTATCCAGGTATTTGGTCATATATGAAAGTCCTTGGAGGAACTGATATTGTTGGATCCTCTGGAACCAACTGGAGTTACTCACAGTTGTAAGCTACCATGTGGATGCTGGGAATCGAACCCAAGTCTTCTGGAAGAGCAGCCAGTGCTCTTGACCTCTGAGCCATCTCTCCTGTGAAAATATTGCTATTTTGGTATTTGCATTTTTTTTTCCTGAGATAGTCTCCACCTGTTTGCAACACCCAGCCTAACTGGGCAGGTTAGTGTGAGTCTAGCTCTAAATATACATCAGAGCAAGCTTTCCAATAACTGATCCAATTAGAAAAAGACTTTTTTTTAAATCATAACTTATTCAATTTTCATGATGAAAGAAAAATTGTTTAAAACATATGTGGGAGAAATATGGCTTTTTATTTAGAAGCAGAAAAGGAAAGAGGTTTTTTAGAATGTTACTTATTATAACATTTTCATATTTATAATGCCCAGACACATGTTACACATATTTCTGATGGCCCAGTACTTGAAAGCTGCAGTTAGTCTGTATCCTTTCAACTTCCTGTGTTTTCATAATTATTCTTCCATCTTTATTCCAAGGTAGCCACATCTGGTCACAGCATAACACTATGGCTTCAAATATAAGAGGGGGGTGTGGACTGTTTCCCCAGTGACTCTACGAAGAAGAAGTGTACTGTGCAAGTTGGAGTCTATACTATTCAATGAGTTGTTATTTTCAAATCGAGCCAGAGGATGATGAATGAAAATCACTAACTCAGTATAAGGTGCCTTCGAAAGATGTCATTTCATCTAAATGACTGTTTAATGAGAGTTAAAAGGGCCATGCTGCTGAGCCTCATAGCTGCAGTTACAGACAATTAGTAAGTTAAAGGTGTGGCTCACAACTCTCTCTATGAATAGCAAGATGAATCTGAAGGATGCTTTGTAACTCAAAGAGCTTGCCTCAGTTCAAATGTCTCCTACCATCTGTTTCCACTGCTAACTTGTTACGTGCCTAGGTATTACACCCTCCCAATCAATACAGTTCTAATCCTAAGTCATATGAAAGAAATCCACTTGGGGTTTGGGGCATAAGCTAAATGCACAATATATACTTGTATAAAATTTTTTTTTAAAAAAAATCTACTTGGATACATACGTATGGTTATACCACCATAACACATATAGGATATATAAGAAAAAATTCCATGATAAAAACGGGCTAAACAAACCCATAGCTACTAAGTCAGCATCCCAGGAAACATTGGAAGGAATTCTCCAGACTGAAAAGAAAAATCAGCACACCCGAAACGCTCCAGGACAGAACAGGCAACGCTGGCACAGCCAGTAAGTAAATGAGGACAGGAAAATAGAAAATCTGCAGGGCTGAGATCAATGCACGCCTTTCAGTGCAAACAGATGGCTAAAGGCCCCAGTTCCCAAGTCGAGGAGAAACACCAGCAAGGTGGATTAAAATAGGATCCACTATTATTTTTATTTTTGCTTCTAAGAAAGCAAAGGGATCTCACCCACATTGGGATGAAAGGTTATAAAAAGCATCCAACCCTGGCAGTGGTGGCGCATGCCTTTAATCCCAGCCCTTGGGAGGCAGAGGCAGGCAGATTTCTGAGTTCGAGGCCAGCCTGGTCTACAGAGTGAGTTCCAGGACAGCCAAGGCTACACGGAGAAACCCTGTCTCGAAAAAAAAAAAACAAAAACAAAAACAAAAAAAAAGCATCCAAGTAGAAGCCAGTAGAAAGCAGCAGGTGGCATCATTCTACTATCCAAGAAACAGACTATTAAAAAAAAATGAGTCAGAATACATAGACAGGAGCCCTTCTAGGCTAGAGAGATGGATCGGCAGTTAAGAACACACTCTACCACCTTTTAGTCTTCCTTCTTCTAAAGTTTCTTGTGGTTTGTGGGTCGTTCTTCCTGTAATCCAAACTTCTGGGCTAATAACCACTTATCAAAGAATGCATACCATGTGTGATCTTTTGTGATTGGGTTACCTCACTCAGGATGATACTCTCCAGATCCATCCATTTCCCTAAGAATTTTATAAATTCATTGTTTTTAATAGCTGAGTAGTACTCCATTGTGTAGATGTACCACACTTTCTGTATCCATTCCTCTGTTGAGGGACATCTGGGTTGTTTCCAGTTTCTGGCTATTATAAATAAGGCTGCTATGAACATGG
>JADRCD010195968.1:0-24262 GCA_019843815.1 Montemys delectorum | reverse complement strand
TGGTGGTAAGGAAGGGAAACACAGGAGTATGATCATTATATTGTATAGACGTATGGAAGTTAAGATCTAATGTGCCTGTCCAAAGTCTCTCCATCCTGGGGTTTTTCAGACTGTGCCTTTCCCTAAAAGGTTCCACTTACAAGGAGCTTTTGAATACCTTTTGCGGATAGAAGATGGCTCTGAACTTCAGTGGACATGTGAACAGCACTATCTATATAATGGCACCCACATAATAGCAAAAACTGATAATGACTCATTTCTGGGAGTGGGAAAGATTTCACTCTATAAACTTATGAGGGTAAGTTACAACTGCAGGGACAGGTGGACATATTAAAACCATACTTAAAAATGGATATTACTGGATATAACAAATTGAGGAAGATATGTATTGTGCACACCTAGTCCCTATAACATATAACATAGAGATGACAGTGACTTTACCTGCCTCTCAGTTCACCACCTAGACTATATGTCATGAGACTGACAGGCAGAGAACTCCCAGCTGTCCCATTGGCTTTGGCAAGGCTCAGGAATATCGTATCACTTGCTGCGGAAGGCCCTACCATCAGCCATTGCTGCGGTTGCTGATGCTACTTCTCATCTGTCACAGACTGTCCAGAGGACCCTACGGAGGCCACAAAGCCATTGTCTTGTGTCTTTGACCACAAGTGTTAAGCACTCTGAGTGCTGCTGCCATCTGCCTCCCCATGGATGAGGCTCTTTCTGTCACAGCTCTGTTAGTCCTAAGCCCCATCAACATTAAAGATGCAAGTACCTCCTCTTTTGGCATCCTCAATCAATGCCTAACCTAAATTTCTTGGGCTCTGTTCTTCTCTCTTACAACAATTTCCTATCCTAATCCACTTAGGAGGCATGCAGAATTTTGGGAGGATTTCCCAGATTCCCGTGCCTTGTTGTACATATCCTGTATAATGTCCTTCCTTTTTGGGTAGGCAAGGGGATATCATTCTGTGACCATTTTAAAACACTATCTTTGCGGGCTTTGAAGAAGTACTATATCCTATAATGGACAGAACACTGACATAGTGGCCATTGTCCTCCAGTAGCTGAGATTAGTCTCGGCAAACATCCAACTATCTTGGTCCTTCAATGGCAAGAAAGGAAAACCTGCATCCTCCAATAGCTAGTGAAGCTGTGAGAATTCCTCAAGGCCCAGATAAGAGTTATAATATGGATTACACTTCAATGGTCAGTATTGACAGATCACTCCTACCTGGACTCTTAATCCAAAGAAACTGTGACATAATATTGTTAAGGTACTTAGTTTGTGGTAATTTGTTACACAAATACACTCACAAAGAGATTAAACACAAATACTGGGTGCTGTAGTTGTAGGCCATTTCATGCTTTTACAGGGAAACACAATATTAAGAATGTGAACATTCTTAATGGATGGAGATGGAGAGATGGCTCAGCAGCCAAGAACACTGGATGCTCTTCCAAAGGACCAGAGTATAATTAGCAATATCTACAAGGAAGTTTATAACCAGTTCCAGGGTATCTGATATCCTCTTCTAATTTCTGTGGGTATTGTATGTATAAAGTTACAGAAAAACATGCAAGCAAAACACCCATTCAGTAAAATAAAATAAAGTAAAATAATGTAATGTGAATTATGCAGCCAACTTCCCTGGTTCAAATCCTAGCTCTATTAGATTGGGAACTTGGGCACATGCTTTCTGGGCCTCAATTTCCCCTCTGAAACAGGTTTATTAATCAACCTATCTTGGATTACTATTTGAACTCACTATTGAAATCAACATGAAAATTGTTTATGACAAGTGTAGCAAGCCCTACTCAAGTGTTTCTTATCTTAATTATGAATCAAAAATAGAATGGAATCTGTATTTACAAGCATCAAGTGCTGGTATATGTGGAGATGAATCCTCAGGTAAGGAGTCAAGAGTCTTATTCAAAACCAAAGGAATAAACTTCCAAAGCGAACTAAACTTGAAGACTCCAGGAACCCATGGGACAAAGCCTAATTATAAGTGCACTCAAAAGGAATTTATAGTCAAGAAAAGCAAGGTAGTTGTCCTTGTAGTGTGGGGATCTGCAGTCAAGTTCTTCAGTCATTTTTCAGGTAAACAGGATCTTTGTTTTCCTTTTGATTAAGTCTACTTTATTCAACCTTTTGAGTCCAGTTTTAATGAGAAACTAGCTGAATGAGTCTAGGTGAACCTTTCCTTTTATATCCAATTAAGTTCTTCACTCTTTCCCTTTGGAGTTAAAGTTCTTGATCTGTTTTCAGCAAGAGCCCCATTGGGAAACACTACTGTATGACATGCTGGTGTCAGTTGATGATGATGACATACTGGACTCCAGGAAAAGGCAGAGAATGTATGCTAAGGACTTCCTCTCTGATAATAGTGATGCATTGTGTGGTCATAGTTATGGCAATTATTCGGACATTATTCTTCATATACCTTTGTGCATTTGTATCAAAACAAGGCTACATATGTTAAGTAATTTAATAAATACATAAAATTAATTTGGAAAAGAAAAGTCCTTGTAAGTTGGTTTAGAAAGAACACCCTTAGCTGACCTTACCCTTCTTGTTGGGCTATATAAACATCCAGGTCCCTGGCATATTTGAATGGAGATCTATCAGATCATTAATAAGATGAATTTAATATCTATTGCAACAGTTTTAGCCAAAATCTTCCATATCGTTTCATCAATCATCATCATCATTTTTTTCTTCAAAGCAATTATCACTTGTTTTGGAAGCTTTCCATGATCTTGAGGCTGGAGTGAGTGCATCTTCTCCAGATTCCACCTAATTCAGGCTTCCTCACACTACTCAGATGTTGTTACCAACTTATCTATTTGTCTTCATCATGGCACTAGGGCTCCTTGATGGCAGGGGTTATATATTATTCATACTTGTTTTTGAAGATTGGAATTCTTACCAACTAGCCCAGTTTCTGAATCCCAGTACCTCTCTTAAAAAAAAAAATTAATTCCTTGTATGGTGGTTTGAATAAAAATGCCTCTCGTAAGCTCATAGGGAGTGGCATTATTTGAAAAGATTAGGAGGTGTGTCCTAGGGCTGGGAATTGGGGTTTCAGAAGCCCATGCTAGGCCCAGAGTCTATTTCTTCCTGCTGCCTGTGGACTCAGATGTGGAACTCTCAGCTACTTCTCTAGCACCATGTCTGCCTCTGTGCTACCATATTTTTTACCACAATGACAATACACTAACCTCTGAAACTGTAAGTAGACCCAACTAAATGCCTCATTTATAAGAGTTGCTATAGTCATGGTGTCTCTTCACAGCAATCAAACAGTGACTAAGACAACTTGCTGGAGATTTGCTATTGTATCTGATGAATGCCAGCCATGATGTCAGAGTTCTACAAATGTTTGGAAACAAGCTTACTATCAAGGCCTGAAGAGACCACATACAACAGCATCCTCAGCACCGCTTGGGGTTGTTAAAAATACAGGCTCTTTGGGTGTACTGAGTAAATTTGATGTTGGTGAGATCCTTAATGTGATTCCTCTATACAGGAAGATTTAAGAAATACCAGTGAGAGTAAAAGTTAAGCTCAGAGAATAGGCTTATTTTACTTATTATTTTATAACTTAGTGTTTATCTGAATCCCCAGGAAAGTGAACAATCAAAAGAACAAACTGGGAGATGTAGAGGCCTAGAATGGATTTTCAGGGTCTTCGTTAACCCCTCTGAATATATGTTTCCTTATCTTTATAATAGAGATAATTCCTGCCTTATGCTTTCGGTGCAGTTGTGATTAAAATATGCCTATCTCTCAGCTTATTTGTTCTCCCTTACTTCACAGTTCCAAACTCACCATTGCTCATGCTATCCGGTGTAGTTTATGTCTATGTTAAGTAGCCATGTGAAAATCTTAGACTACAATCCATCCGTAAACACGAAGCACTTCAACAGCCACTCTCATTGTCTGCTAGTGAAGCAGCTAAATTAGTGGTGCACACTATGGGGAAATTTACCGGAACTGACGACATTCTTGTATCTTAGAAGTTATGGTGAATGGAGACCATTTGAAATGTTGGAACAAATCAATGACCAAATCCACAATCAGAAGCCCATTACCTCCTTTTAGATACCATTTTTCAAAAAAAAAAAGTCACTTTTTGAGAATAACTTTTTGTTCAGTGAATGAAAACAAAGGGTATAGTGTTTCTAGCATCAGATCCTGTGGACCTTGAACCTCTGAGATGCCTCCAGATGACTGTGAGTTTTTTTTTTTTTTTTTTTTTTTTTTTTTTTTTATAAATGATAGTGTCAGTAAACTGAAAAACTGATCTTTAGGATTAAAGGAAAACAAGAATAAATCCTATCAATAGGAACTACATGGAAAGATGACCGGAAACCTAGAGGGTACCTGCAGCATCACATAGTTAGGTCACAGCATGTATTAGTGCAAAGGGACTGGTTTTTGAAGCAAGTCAGACTTTGTTCTAATCCCAAAGCATTCATTATTATCTATAGGATCTTGGGAAGAACGTGTACATTTTCTGAAATAGCTTACCATCTAAGTAAGAGGGATCATAAGGCTGCATGGCTGTCAAGATCTAGCAGTGCCAACTACCACTGAAGTTTGGGCTTGATAACATAGCTCTTACCATCTTCATTAGTAGTGTGCAGAAACACTATCTGCAAGGGTTTTTTTTTTTTTTTTAAATAATTTTTCTCTACCAACATCAAGCTTCCTAAAGGCCAGGTAACAACAAACACAACTTTTACTTTGAGAGGAAACAGTATTAACATAGTGTCTGTTATTTCACGAGAGCTCTATAAGTGAGATCAACATGTTTACAGATATCACTTTGAAGCAGCTATATGGACTAGGGCTCAAGGAGGAACTTAAAACCTGAAAGTTTATCATTTGAAGAGACCATTTCTGTGCCCTAAGATTGAGCCCATCTGTTTGCATATAGTTCCAGACTGACAGGAGCTTCAGGAAGCCCATGGGCATAGCTAACTGTGGAGAATGGACCAGTATCTGCTGCTCAGGCTGTTTCTGGACAGATATTGAAGGGGGAAGGTTAATAATTTTCCCTGTAGGTTCAAACTCTTTTCTCCCCCAATTCTTATTTACTCAGCTGCTCCTTATTGGGGGAAGCAATAACAGTACTGCAGGTTATGTAGTTCTGGGTTAAATAGGTAGAATTGAGTTTAAAATCTGGCTCTGTGATATCTGAACTCAGGAAATTGATGGGAAGTTATTTCATTTGAACATATTCCATTTCTTCACTGATAATAAGCAATACCTACTTGGCTTTGCTCCATCTACTCAATGTGCTAATATATACAAAATGCTCTTGCACAAAGTGAATCATTATTTAAAAAGCAGTTCTTCTGGACATTGAGCATGATGGAATTTAATGAGAAAACCTGCCCTTCCTCTGAAGTCAAAGTCAAGATAGTATTGGCATGACATCAACACAACCCATCCCAAAGTTTGTTTGCTTTTAAGAAGCTATTAAAAAGGAATCACCATCCTTGTCTCAAATGGCCCTGTTCTCCATATATGGGTCTATACTAGTACCAAGTGGTGACTCCCGAAGTACCTGCTGAGAATTGATTCTGTTGGATCCACGTGTGTCAATCTCCACCAGTTGACAACTTCTTGTTTGAATTTGAGCATCAGTTAACTTTTTGTTTTAAATGGGACTAAATAACAATGTCAGACAGCAATATTTGAAGAAATAAAATGTTTGTCATGCTGGTATGGAGTGTCAGCGTCTGGCTTTAATTGATTCTATGTATATGCAGTTTCATCATCTTCCAGTTTATAGGTATTATAGCAAAGTAATTAGCATCTTCTTTTATTCTATGGACTCACCCTGTTTGCCTAGCAAATTATACGGTCATTGGCTAGTCCTATAAATATGCAAATGAAAACAAAGTATAGGTGCCTGATTCATGTGCCAGGATAAATATTTAAAAAAAAGCTTTAGGGAATTAAAATTTGATGGTTAATAGTGAGGAACCAGTGTAACCAGCTAATGTTCAGCTTGACTCAAGTAGCTGGAAATGATTACTTCAGATCAACCTGCTAGCAACAGCTGATCTCAGGAAAAGCAGCAGAATTTAGGTGTCCCTCTGGGTATGTGCACACATACATGTGTGTGAAGGAGGAAAAAAGCAGTCAATGCATCACCGAACCTGGCAACTGGAGAGAGAAGGACAGTAAATTCTGTGAGCCTTTGAGAGGTGGCTGCGGCGTCATTGCTGAGGAAACTCAACTTAGTATGACTTCGAATGCCTTTTTGTCATTTATAATGGTATTCATGGATTATGTTCACGTATTACCTTGATAGTGATTAATCCTGCATATATGCTATACATGTAGATGTTTCCTTTATACATACTATATATAATGATATATATGTATGTACAATATGATAGTTGATATTGTCAACTTGATAGGATCTAAAACTAACTAGGATAATCACCTAGTTATCTAGAATCATCTAGTTAACTAGGATAACCAACCTGTAAACATATCTGAGAGATTATCTGCATTAGGCTAACTCAAGTGAGAAGTCCCATCCTAAGTGCACGCAGCATCACCCATTGGATGGGGTCCCTGATTGAACAAACACAGAGAAAGCAATCTGAGTGCTGACCTTCGTCTCTTTCTGCTTCCTGACTACAGGTGCAATGTGATCAGTTGCTTTAAGTTCCTGCTACCATGTCTTCCCTTCCAAGATGGGCTAGATTCTTAAACTCTGAAGCAAAATACCCCCCTTTGTCAGATATTGTCCTAGTAACAAAAGAAGTAATGAATAAAGACACAAACTTGTCTGTACCTCTGTGACAATTCTAATTACAATTTTCTTCATTTTGTACTAATCTAGGAGAACGCCCTTGAACATACCACATGTAGTTGTCTCATTGATTGGACTGTCATGGTACTCCACAGGACAAGAGAGCCCTTAAAGACAGGCTATCCAGTTGAATGATACTAATTTTCACAATTTGCATACTTAAAATATAAAACATCTGGCTACAGCGGTGAGACAGATGCTCAGTGGAAAATTTGAATTTTCCTTGAATTGGGAGGGAAACAAAGGTGACATTTCAAACAATGAGAAAGATGACATGTGAGAACAGAGAGTGTGAGGTGCTGTGCATGGATTTAACTTTGCCCTCTAGACCAAATGTGTCATGTGGCTTCTTACAAGGGTGGGAGGCAGAAGAGGAAGAAACAGTCTGTACTTCATTTATTGAATGCAGCTTTCGCTGGTCACGTGGCAACTCAATACAAACAGCCCAGTACAGGGTATGCCATTAATTCTTGTTCTCATCAATGTAAACACAACATTAATAGTGAAGAATGGGTCCAGTGTTTCTTCCATATGCACAATGAAGAGGTGCGTGCCAACACTCAGGCAGGTCCTGAGGGGAAACTAAGTTCACCAGCTCCCTTACTTTCAACAGTGAGGCAGGGATGAACACAGAGATACCTGACCCATTTCTTCCAGTGGCTTCAATGTAGTCATATAAGTGTTCAAATTGGACTTCTGTGAAGTGTTCAAGTTCTTCTAAAGGCCCAAGAAGGGAATTATACCTTCTGTGAGTGCTGAAGTAGTTCCATGAAGCCCTTTCCTTGTGACTTGGTGATGGTCCATAGAAAATGTGACTTGCATATTTGGCCTCATGTTTCTATACTGCCCGTCATAGCCCTGGATCTAGAGAGTGGAAACATGGAATCGGGTGGTCTTGGTGTTCATCATGAAGGAAGCTGTTCACTCATGAACGTCTCCGAGGATGCTTGTCTTTGTAGGGCCACTGATGTTGAGGGGTGTTGATTGAGGGAGTTGATTTTTCTTTTAGAGCTTTAAGGATTAAATTTTTTAAAAACTTAGATTCCAAGACTAAAATGAACAAAATCACCCAAATTCAAACAACTCAAAACAAAACAAGAATGACTTTGAGAATAAACAACCAATTCATCCCTTCTACAGGTCCCTGCATGTATAATGTCCCTATGAAGAGTCTCCAGATGGTTGTTTGGGTCCTTGGGTTGCTATTACACATGGGTGCCCAGTTAGGTGGCAGAGTAAATTTCCATCATAGGAAACTTTATTGCTCTTACTTTCTCAACAGCTAAGTGTTGACCCCTAACTGTTAAAAAACAATGGGAATATCCAGAAACCCTGACTTGGTCTGTGGCTTTGTGGTAAGTTGTTAAAACTCTTCATTTGCTTCCATTCTTCTATGTCCCATTTTGGAAGCTCCCATGGTGGGCTGGGTCTCTGTTCAAGACTTCAGAAGACAGCAGCTTTGTGGGGCCAAAGAGACATAGGGGAAAAAAACCAAACAAACAAAGAAAAGCAGTGTTGGATTTTGTCTTCAAAGGCTGGGCCCCAGGCTGGAAGTGGTTCTTCCCTTGTTGCATGTCTCTCCCTAGTGGTGACCTTCGTAGTGCTAGCTATTGTTCTCAGCCGTGAGATATTTCAAGGCAGCAAAGCCATATCGTCGGGACATGTCCTGTTGAAACTCTTCCTTCAGGGTTTTGAGACAGATGCGGTATTGCTTGTTGGAACGGAACTTAGTGATATCGAAACTAGGGGCATGGGGCATGTGGATCATGTAGGCATTGGGCAACACGGTGAACTCATACTCCTAGAAGGAGGAAGACAAGAGTAATGAGAGATCTTGTAAGAGAACTTGGGTCATGTATGATTCTGAATCAAAGGATTGGAGAATAACACTAGGAGGGGGCACAATAGCTTCAGAATAACTTGCTTCAGGGTCCTGTCCATGAACTTGTACAAAATATCAGAGTCATCTGAAGTTTGGTTTGCTCATATACAAAGTGAGAGTGAGAAAATATATCTTGAAGTATGATTATGAGGGTAAAACTCATACTTTATGGGAAGAAGAAAAACAGAACACATGTCCACCCCAGAGGCTCTCCATATACCACAGAGCCAAGCTCTAATGATGCTACTATGCAATGTTCTCTTAGACAGTGGAACTTCCATCTGCTTATGTGACAGTCTCCACAGAAAGTACAAAAAGAGGGGATAAAAGAAAAACAAAAGACAAGGAAAAAAAGCAAA
This sequence comes from Montemys delectorum, assembly GCA_019843815.1. Lineage (NCBI taxonomy): Eukaryota > Metazoa > Chordata > Mammalia > Rodentia > Muridae > Montemys > Montemys delectorum. The sequence continues at coordinate 15,179 of JADRCD010195968.1, read as the reverse complement.
TGTTAAAGCTCAGTGTGGTGGCTCATGTCTATTACCTAGCTCTTAGAAAGCCAACATGAGAAGACTGCCACGAATTCCAGGTCAACCTGGGCTATATAGCAAGTTTCAGGCCAGTCTAAGCCTTAATATAAGATCCTTTCTTAAAAATAGACAAATAAATAATTATGTAAATAAAATACTCAAATGAAACACTAAAATGTTTAGCTATATTGAAGCTTAAGAATGATCAACATTTCCCCAACTTCTTATAAGTGATGGCATTATAGAATATGCCTGACATGGCAGGATATAGCCAAATACACAACACCTCTGAACATCCAAAACAGTGGACACAAATTGAGGACATGTAACAAAGATAGAATCCAGCACATGCACAGTCTATATCCTTATTCCAATTTGGATTTATGTCATCTACTTTCTCAGCCCAGAGCAGACAAGAATAAACTTAGCAAGGCAAACCAAGGACAGGACAGGCAGATGCAACAGGCAGAAGGCAGAAGCTAGTGGTAAAGTACATATATAAAAAAAAAAATCAGGAGAACATGCAAGATCCTAGGGCCCCACCTGTCTGGGCATTTTACACAGGGACAGAGTGGGCTACCCCACCCACCAGCCCCTAAAGCTGCTGCCTTGTGAGTGCCTCACTATCTGAAGTCACTGGGATGAATGGATAAGATTGTGTCTGACGAGTGTCATAGGCAAATACAGGAAAGTATATGGTCAATTTGCAAAAACTCGGAATGAGTCTAAAACAAAGGCTAGGCCTTTGTGACAGGGAAAAAATAAACTTTTTTTGAATGGTCATCACACAACATTGTTGGGTTCAGAAATACCACTGTTCTTGCTGGTAGCAGCAATGGTAGGCTAGGACTCATGGTCCTATGTATATGTAAGCAGGTATATTAGTCATGGCTACCAATGGGTGGATATCATGTTTTGTTTTGCCCAACGTGGACACTGTTCTACAAAGTCTACCAATATCAGTGGTTCTAGGATGGCTCAGACTCAAGGGAACATGTGTCTCATGAATAGCAAATGGGGTTGACAAACTATAGCCTGTCTGGTTTGCTTCAGTTGTAAAAATGAAGCAGTGGTGAAACCTAGCCATGAACATTTGTTTAGAGAACATCTATAGAGGAACAACAGTGGCAGAGATGAGCAGGGTGACCTGCAGGTCTCACAAAGCTCCATGTAATTACCATCTGGTCCTTTTCAAAAGTGTACAGTACCCAGCTTAACCTATTAAAATTCTGCAGACTTCTTCTGAAGTAGATGTTTGCTGAGTATTGTGCAAATGGATGAAGGCTTTCAGATGGAACATAGTCTGAACATCACTGCTGTTTTAATCGGAAGACAGAGTAATTAGCAACATTTTAGTGGCATGTTTTGTGCCCCCTACAGTGAGACAATCATACAATTTGGAGTCCAGTCATAACTAGTAATCTTGTATTTATTTTCTTCACCAGATGGAGGGGTTAGGAAGCTCACATTTGCTTAATCCTGGCCAGGAACCTAGTTCCTATGTAAGGGAAGAGCAAAGGTTTGATGCTGAAAGCCCAGAAAACAGATTCACATGTGTTAGTTTCTCAACACCTCTTGTTCCTCGGATAGTTCTTTTGAATTTTGTGTCCAAGGTAGTTTTTCATCTCTAATATCTGTATATCTCTCTTTCCCCACATAGTACCAGGCTGGTGTTTTGTTCTCACCTGTGCATCCAATTCCATGATGTGAGCCACTTTGTTCCAGCCAAAGCCCACAAATCTCCGATCGTACTCAGGGCAGTCCCGTCTCACAACAACATATGGCTCAAAATCAGCCTCCCACTCAACCTGGTAAGGAGTGGTGGCAGTTCGCCACTTGGCAAAGTTTGTGGGTGCGTGGCCTTTAGTCCATACGTGATACCTGGGATTAGAAAAAAGCCACTGAGTAAAGGGATGCAAGCTGAATTTTCCCAACCCTGGTGATGAAGAGGAAGAAGAAATATATGTTGATTTGGTCTTCCTGGTGAGATCTACCGTGTCCCTGCAAAACCCTCATTCAAGTTCAAACTTTCAGTGCTTGTAAATGGGACCGGGAACAGGATCGTTATAATTATACTCAAGTTATTTATGAGTAAACCATGTGCAGATTCAGACAGAGCTAGGATGATGGACTGACCCATCAAGAAACAAGTAATATCGAGGATTGCTGGCAAACACCAAGACCAAAGGCAGAAAGGAACAAGTAAGGCATCTTTCCTAGAGCCTTTAGAAAATCATGGACCTACTAAGACCCTTCGTTTGGACTTCTGAATTGGAAAATTGTTAAATAATTGTTATAGCAGCCCCAGGAAACTAATGCAGTCCCTCAGTTGTCCATCACTAATGAAAAGACTCCATAGAAAGATCAATGAACTTTTAAGCACTTGCCATCATTTCCAAGAAATCTATATCTGGTATTTCCTACCAGGTCCCACTGGTAGTCCTGATCAACCCTCAATGATGGGGTAGAATTTAGGAGTAGGATACCCCTCTGATTATATTATATTATGAGGCAAGGGTAGATTTTTTTTTTTATAGATATAAAAGTTACTAAGCAGGTGCCTCTGAAGTTAATGAAAGTTGAGATTACCAAGGTAAGTATGTTTCATATTTGGAAGGAAGGAAGGAAAGAATTATGTTGTGAACTGTTTATAAAGTCAGGGTGAAAAGCAGGAGGAACCAGGAACCAATGGTGTACATATCCAAACGCCAGCAAAACGAAGACTTCAGCCTGTGGTAACAAGAAAAGAAACCCTATCAGCACCCAGCAAACAGGAAGAGGGTCTTGTGGCACTGGAGAAGACCTGAATTTCTTCAGACATTTGCTTTCCACACAGCAATAGCCTGAACAGAGTGTTGGCTACTCCATACAAGCAGACAGAGACAGTCAAGGGTGAGTCTACATTGCTTTACAGTACTGTGTTGGTGCTACTTTGTTATCTATCAGTGAGAAATGAACTACACAATAATTTTAATCCCAAGTGCTGGGATTAAAGGCGTGCACCACCACTGCCCGGTTTATTTCGAGTCTTGACTCAGAGATCAAAAACTTCCCTACACCGTAGATCCAGAGTGCGACCCCAAGCTCCGGTGTCTTAGTACTTCTATATAGAGTAGTTAAAAATTCCTTGAATGCTTGGGATGAAGGGGAGGGAAGGCAAGTGAGGTTTGTCATAACTTAGACTTGATACCATTTGGAAGGGCGGAATCTCGAGGTGAGAGGGGGATTAAAGATTGTCTTTTCGTGGGGCTATCAGGAACTAGTTTTATGGCTGGCCATAACTGTCTGTGACCTCTGATGATCTCTTTTCTATGATTTAAGTGTGGGACCCTAATCTCCTTTCCTCAAGGACAGGCACCAGCTGCACCTGGTTATCTGGGAGAGTGCTGGCTTTGGTGCCACTGAAGCTGAGGAGTTTTTGTCATTTGTCTTACTTGGGCTGGTGCCTGTGGCTCCTTGAGTTCTCTTGGAGTGGCCAGGGAGGTGGAAAGTACCCCTACCTTTGCTTCAAGGTGGGAGGGAGCAGAGGTGAAGGAAAGCAGAGCTTCTAAGGGAAAATGCAGAGGCAAGCAGCAGAAGCAAGTCTCACTGAGCTTGCTGTGGGAGAGAGCCTAGGGGGAAGGGGGACTCCTGCAGGACAGTGCAGAAGCAAGCCGCCTATGCATCTCAACTTGCGGATTAGGACTCTGTGCTCACTCTATGTTCCTGAATGTACCACATTCCCTTTTAAATCTCTTTTTCCCACCTCATCTCAGTGTTTTATTTTCAGCTTTAGGATTCATGGGGTTCTCCTCCCTCAATACTAAGTTGGTGCTCTGTTCTTACTGGTGTATTCAGTTTTATGATGTGAGGAAAGTATGTTGGGGAAATGAGAGGATGAATAATCTAAAACTTGTGAAGTGTCAGAAAGAGAAAGAGAGCAGTGAGTGGGGTGGGATGTCGTGAGCGCAAGTAATGGGGAAGGTGAATGTACAGAATGAAATGAAGGTACAGTTGAAGTTAACAGAAAGGGATTAGGAAAGATGGTACCTACGGGTAGACATAAAGCTTCATGATACAAACGGAAGGGTGCAATAGCTTAGCTGCAGGAGAGAGAAATATAGTTAATGGGTTTCTCTAAGGAGACTGTATTTGTTAGCCATTTACTATGTGTTAGGATGATTTTAAATGCTGCAGATGTTTTAAATTCTAAAAATTATCCTGATCCTGGGTTGCAATAGTAATGAATCCCAGGTAGCCTGGGAACAGCTCTGTAAAGCAAACCAGGCCATGAAAGCGAGTGCCCCATGGCAGGTAGTGTTCTTGTGGCAGGGCTAAAACTCTTGTTTCATCAAAGAGACTGGATTTCTGCCAGACCGTCACACAAACTCAATCCAACAGACTCAATGTGCTGCTGGGTAGGACAGGAAGGCTAGGTAGAGGCAGGGACTTGAGGGTCAATATCATCAATGAAGTAGTGTCCAGCAAATCCAGTTATTTAAATGGAAAGGGTAGCAGGGACTGTTACTTCCCTGGAGCCTGGGAAGGATGTTTTAAGATGTGTCAGTGATAGGTCTAACCCCAAAATTAGGCCATGTAACAACTGATTTTCTATTTGAGAATTTGCTGGACAAGCAGCTTTCGTATGTGTGCCTTTGACAAACTGGATATAAATACCATAAGTGATGACTAAGAATTCATATTCAGTTCCAAGCAGGGCTCACATCTCACATCTACCACTTACAAACAGTGGACACTGAATGATCAAGTACTTAATAGTTTCCTCTCATGTGAGCTGGGAAAAATCATACCTATCATGAAAACTGCGCAGGATCTTAAGCAAGACAATGGTAGAAACATTGGCACAGGGCTAACATGCAGGAGACATCCCACAAATGCTGTTTCCTCACTAGACAGTTAACAATGGCTACCGACAGCAGCCTGCTTGGATTTGCATCCTTTCATTTAGCAGGCGTGGACACATTAACTGCCTTGTTTATTTCTCCTGGTAAAGCAAGAGATAATAATATCAACTTTTAACATGAAGTGAATTCTCACAAAGCACATGGCCATGTCTGTTTATCTGGTTGGAGAGCCAGTTTCCATTCAGTCAGTCTGGCCTACTGACAGCATGACAAATAGCCGGGCAGCAGAGCATGTAGTGAAGTTATGACAATGAGGTCAACACACACACACTCACACCACAACCTAAGGCCTGCCTGGGGAAGCTTTTGTCTACTGTTGTTCCAGCAGACACTGGGCCACAGGGCCTAGACATACCAGGCAACCTCAAGCTCTCTAAGCAGGTCTTCAAACTTGATATGTGCCAGAACCATGTGAGGGACTAGTTTTACCACCAGGGTTTGTGGTCCCGGATGAGACCTGAGACTATATTCACAAGAAGGTCCCAGACAACTTGATACTATTAGTCCAGGGACCATACATACTCTGAACACCATGGTCCTGAAGGATGCAGAGGGGTATAGAGGCTTCTCATGCCAGATGTGACGAAGAGTAGGTTTCTTTGGAGAGCAGATGACAGAATCGATTCTTAGAGGGAAAGTCTGTAACTTAGCCTTTGGCATGGTGGCCTGCAAGCTGCTGGCCAGAGCAGTAATCATGGATACAGTAGGCTAGATCCCACCTCTCAGGCCTAGAGATACGGCCTTGAAACGAGTTCTCACATCACCTGGGGTTGCAGAAAGAACACCTTGGACATGCGATAGGCATTTGGCTACTGAGCTACAGGAACCGTGGAAGACTCAGATGAAAGTTTGTCTTCAAATCTCAATTTCCAGCACTGATTTGTGATTTTGTTTTCAAACAAGAACTGATTTTTAAAGTCAAGGGCTTGTCAGCAGCCCAATGCTATTGCAGTTAAGAAGACAGGCCTGCTGGTTCCTCAGGTTCTGCCACTTACTCGCCATGTGTCACTGGGTAGATTATTTCGTTACTCACATCAGTGTTTCTGCTGCAGAAAAAAACAGAATTCACTTTATATTTGTTGTAAGGCTTATGTTCATCCCAATGCCTGCTTCATACGACGCATGCATGGGAAGTAGAAAGGGATGGCTTGCGGCTGGGGAGAGGAATTATTCTAGGTTCCTTTCTAGAGTTCTAAACGGAAGATGGAGGCTGAAGATTGAGTCCTTGCTCCACCAGACACTCTCAACTCCCCATAAAATATAAAGATGCGTGAACTTGGTGCAATGGAATGAATATAATTACCCGTAAACAGTCTGAAAATGCCTTTCAGAGGTTTTGTAGTATCCGGACAAACCAGGTGTTATGCTTAAAATACTTGTGTACAATTCAGGCTGTACAAAACTGCATGCTTTTTACTCAGAGGAAGGAGGGGTTCACTACTACACTGTATGAAATAGAGGAATGTGAACTGTGAGCAGAAACAGGTAGATGAAATGGTTCTGTTCACATTGCTTCATCTGAAAGAGATTAGCAGGATTCCTCCTTCCCTAGTCCTGACTGCAACAGTTAAGGTTAGAATCTGGAGCTCACTAATACTGTGCAGATGAGTGCTGGGACACTTGGACAGCATAGCTCCCTGAATACCCTTGGAGGCATTAGGGTCAGGGATGAGAAAACCAATGGTTTTAGTTGCAGCTATCCCTGGGCAGTTGGCTCTTGCATCAGTTGTGTGCAGCAATGGAGTCCCACTGATGACTTTCGATGATGACTTGGGTTGCAGGTGATGACTTTAGATGCCTGTTCCATGCCCTGAGAGCTTAGAGCTTAGACTACTTGCACACACAAAAAAGGAAAAAGAACCCTACAAGGGATCTCAGAGTAAAACCCACTCAGCAAGAGAACTTGTGCATGCATCATGGTTTTAGCTGTCAACTTGATACAAGAATGTCTCAATGGGGGATTGTATACATTGGGTTGGTCCATGGGATGTCCTGTGAGGATTGTCTTGAGTGCCTTAATTGATATGAAACACCTACTCTAAATGTGACAGCTTTTCACAGCGGCCAGACTTGAAAGACAAAAAATTTTGCTCACTGGACTTTCACTTTTACTGACAAATTTACCTATCCTGTTGCTGCTGCCAACAACAGCTCCTCTGTGATATGAGAACCAGCATTTTCAGGTGTCTCCTCTGTGATATGAGAACCAGCATTTTCAGGCGTCCAATGTATGCTGAGGAGCAAGAGTCTACCAGGTCCTTGGCATCAGACTGGTATTGTACTCAATCTCCTGGACTTCCAACTACCAAATTCTTGATTCTCCACTGTTGGACCAATCTGACTGTACTGCAAAAGATACTCTAATACACTCATTGTAAATATATATTCATTTTATCAGTTTTTTCATCTAGAGAACACTGCCATGTTCTCTAAAGGCAGAATTTTGAGCCAAGGGGATAGTGACGGTGTTTGTTTGCCACAGCAGGCCTCTCTTTCCACCTGAACACAGTGACTATCATCTATATGTAAAGCAAAGCAAATAACATGCCAGGAAAGGAGAACAGAGTCCCAAGGACAATGGGGTGAGTATCTTTCTTTGGTCTTATAGTAAATTAATACAACCGACTGACCTCTTTGCCAAAGCTTTGACATCTAGGTGTTCTGGGAGAGAGATCCTTTGTGTACCCCAGATGACTGCTGTGAGGGTCACTCACCTGAATGTGAATAGGGTCCCCATGTCCAACATTGACAGCAGCTCTGCTTTTGACTTGGGGAAAGACAGTCTGTAGCGCAGGGTTTCGAATGCTGGAACAATCATTGCTTTCTTGGTATTGGCAAGGTCAAGCTGGATGACAGACTTCCTGGAAGAGAGGTAGATAGAGATACAGAGCACCTTTGATGTCAGTTCAAGTCACTTCCTTGTGAGGATAGCTGATGGTCAGCCCAGAAAGGCTACGAAACTATTTAAATCCCTCACAGGGAACAAATAGAGGAACTGACAGGATACCATGACTGACCAACAGAATATCAAGTTCGACCATACAGGTTGGGTCTACTTTCCACAAAACTACAAAGTGTGCTAATATCAGAGCCAAGAACAGAGCAGGGCAGTCTAAAACGATTTATGTCTACCTATCCTATAGGGTAGGGCATCGAAGACCAGTGATACGAAGCCACTGAGAGGAAAGACCAACCATGACCCATCAACCCCTGGAATGGCCTAGATCATAGCCCTGCAGAGTTGGTAGAAACCCTCTCCACACAGAGCCAGCACCTAGCCAGGTAAGTCAGGTGTCTGATGAATTACTTGGAATCCTCCAACTTCATTGACTCCTACACAGTCTTCTGTTCCTCTGGACCTGTCTCCTGGTTTCTGACCTGTGTTGAACTGTTGGCTTGCAGCTCAGATACTGCCTCTTAAAAAGGAAGAAAGGCTCAAAGATGGCAACACAGTATGAAGCTTTTAAGAAATACAGACTGAGTCTTCTGCCAGAGGCGATTCTGTACAGTACTCCATACCCAGAGAGAACTGGTCTCCTAGGAGTACTGACACAGAGGCTTGCAGGAGGGACAAGCAAGAGACAGCAAGACCAGCTTACACCAGAGATACCCATATGATGAAAGGCAAGGGCAAGAACATAAGCAACAGAAACCAAGGCTACTTGGCATCATAAGAACCTAGTTCTCCCACCACAGGGAGCCCTGGATACCAAAACACATCTGAAAAGCAAGATTCTGATCTAAAATCCCATCTCATGAAAATGATAGAGGACTTTAAGAAGGATGTAAATGACTCCCTTAAAGAAATATAGGAGAACACAGGTAAACAACTAGAATCCCTTAAAGAAGAAACACAAAAAATCCTTTAAAGAATTACAGGAAAACACAACCAAACAGGTGAAGGAATTGAACAAAACCATCCAGGATCGAAAAATGGAAATAATATCAATAAGGAAATCACAATGGGAGACAACCCTGGAGATAGAAAACCTAGGAAAGAGATGAGGAGTCATAGACGAAAGTATAACCAACAGAATACAAGAGATAGAAGAAAGAATCTCAGGTGCAGAAGACACCATGGAAAACATTGACACAACAGCCAAAGAAAATGCAAAATGCAAAAATCTCCTAACCCAAAACATCTAGGAAATCCAGGACACAATGAGAAGACCTAATCTAAGGATAATAGGTATAGAAGAGAGTGAAGATTCCCAGCTTAAAGAGACAGTAAATATCTTCAGCAAAATTATAGAAGAAAACTTTTCTAACTTAAAGAAAGAGATGCCCATAAACATACAAGAAGCCTACAGAACTCCAAATAGATTGGACCAGAAAAGAAATTCGTCCTGTCACATAACAGTCAAAATACCAAATGCACAAAACAATAAGAAGAATATTAAAAGCAGTAAGGGAAAAAGGTCAAGTAACATATAAAGGCAGAACTATCAGAATAACACCAGATTTCTCACCAGAGACTATGAAAGCTAGAAGATGTCATATAGACCCTAAGAGAACACAAATGCTATCCCAGGCTACCATATCCAACAAAACTCTCAATTACCATAGATGGAGAAAACAAGATATTCCATGACAAAACAAAATTTACACAATATCTTTCCACAAATCCAGCCCTACAAAGGATAATAGATGGAAAACACCAACATAAGGAGGGAAACTACACCCGAGAAAAAGCAAGAAAGTAATCTTTCAACAAACCCACACAAACATAATTCCACCTCTAACAACAAAAATAACAGGAAGCAACAATCACTATTGCTTAATACCTCTTAACATCAATGGACTCAATTCTCGAATAAAAAGATATAGACTAACAGACTGGATACACAAACAGGACACAGCATCCTGCTACATACAGGAAATGCACCTCAGTGTCAAAGACACTACCTCACAGTAAAGTGCTGGAAAAAATTTTCCAAGCAAATAGTCCCAAGAATCAAGCTGGAGTAGCCATTCTAATATAAAATAAAATCGTCTTTCAACCAAAAGTTATCAACAAAGATAAGGAAGGACACTTCATACAGGTCAAAGGAAAAATCCACCAAGAAGAACTCTCAATTCTGAACATCTATGCTCCAAATGCAAGGGCACCCACATTCATAAAAGAAACCTTACTAAAGCTCAAAGCACACATTGTACCTCACACAATAATCGTGGGGGACTTCAACACCCACTCTCATCAATGGAGAGATCATGGAAACATAAACTAAACTGAGACACAGTGAAACTGACAGAAGTGATGGACCAAATGGATTTAACAGATATCTATAGAACATTTCATCCTAAAACAGAAGATTATACCTTCTTCTCAGCACCTCATGGTACATACTCTAAAACTAACAAAACAGGCCTCAACAGATACAAGAAGATTGAAACAATCCCATGCATTCTATCAGATTACCTCGGACTAAGGCTGGTCTTCAACAACAAGAAAAACAATAGAAAGCCCACATACACATGGGAGCTGAACAACTCCCTACTCAAAGATAACTTGGTCAAGGAAGAAATAAAGAAAGAAATTAAAGACTTTTTCATAATTTAATAAAAATGAAGGCAGAACATACCGATAATTACAGGTCACAATGAAAGCAGTGCTAAGAGGAAAACTCAAAGCTCTGAGTGCCTACAAAAAGAAACTGGGGAGAGGATACACTAGCAGCTTAACAGCACACATGAAAGCTCTAGAACAAAAAGAAGCAAATACACCCAAGAAGAGCAGGAAATAATTAAAATCAATCAAGTAGAAACAAAAAGAATTATACATAGAATCAACCAAACCAGGAGCTGGATCTTTGAAAAGATTTTTTTCTCTTTTTCTTCCTTCTTTCCTTTCCTTCCTTCCTTTGTTCCTTTCTCTCTCTCTCTCTCTCTCTCTCTCTCTCTCTCTCTCTCTCTCTTTCTTTCTTTTCTTTCTTTCTCCTTCTTTTCTTTCTTGATTCCTTCCTTCTTTCTTTCTTTTGTTCTTTGTTTTCTTTTTTTTTAATCAAATATAGTCTAACAGGAGTCAAACTGAAAAAGGAACTTCAGATGAGAAAATGTCTCCATCAGATTGTCTAGTAGGCAATATTGAATATTTTCTTGACTGATGATTTACTATTGCAAGTGCCATCCCTGAACAGCTCAAATAAATAATCAGTCTGCACAAGATAGTAATTCCATTCCTTTATGACCTCTTCTTCAGTGCCTGCCTCCAAGTTCATGTTTGATTTCCTGTCCTGACTTCCATTCATAAAGTACTGTAAGATATAAGATGAAATAAACTCTTTAATCTCCAAAATTGTTTTTGGTCAGTATATACAGCAATAGTAGCCAAACTAGGACACAAAATGATATGGATTCCTGCAGATATTCAACCAATAATGGGGTTTATGTAGAAGATAATTGTAGTTTTAGTCTTGAGAAATATCTGGGCTTTGTTGTTGTTGCTGTTGTTATTTTTTTGTTGTTGAACTAATTCAGACTGCAAATCACAGAATCTAAGATTTCTTCTTCCTCAGTACCTTTTCAATACTTGTTATTCTGCATTTTCCTGATATCATCAGGATTAAATACATGTATTGATATCTCATTAATAAAAAATAATTAAAAAAAGAAATACAGACTATATTTAAATCCTGGCAATGCCACTTTGAGGTTTTTCCTGGTCAAATGAATAAGCTTCTTGTCACCTCAGATGCCACCTGCCCAGAATAGTGACAATAATGTCTGCTTCCAGGAGATGGGATAGGTGAGGCATTATCGTGCCAAGTAGTAAACCTGGCAGGAGGCAGGCAAGTAGTGTCAGTGGATATCTACGAGGCTGTCATTACCCTGTAGCCTGATGTACTGTCATTTCTTTTGGCTATTATCTTAGTATTTCATCAGGCTTTCTAGTCACAGCACTGACTTTAGGATCTTGATGCAATCATGGATCTTCTGTGTCTATCACTACAACAAAGAAAGCAGTTTGGAAGGCTTGAGGGAATAGCAGACACCTCTGAAAGAAGCAACTTACATAGCCATATGAAGCAACTTCACTTAATGAATCTCAGAGTGTGTACTTAATTAAGCAGGGACGAGAGGGATAATGTTCAAAGAGAAGCCATATACTCTGTTAGTCACTGTGCTCACCTGGACCAATGTAGATGAGAGGCACAAGCTGAGAGGCACATAATCAAGACTTTATATTAATTAATGATAAGGAAGAGTATGGACTAGGATAGGTAAGGGTAGTTTTCTGCATCCACTGTTAGTCTTACCATATCTTGGTGAATGAGTAAGAGGTGGCCGACAGGCGGCATGGAGCTCAGTTTGGCACCCCCAAATATCATTATAATTGAGCCTTTATAACTATAATTAATTATAGTAATACATAGCCCCACATCACTACTACAGAAGTTTGTTAAGGATAACTGTAGATGCCTGCAAACTATACTCAGCCAGTCTGATAGCCATGGGTGTGAGTCAGTCTGTCCTGGCCTACATTCTTCTTTCCCCTGTTTCTCAGTACAGTGATGTCAAATATATACAATTCTTCTGTGGTCAGATTATCTGGAGTCAGGATTTTATATTAAGCCTACATTTAGATACAGTATTGGGCCTTTCCCTTCCTCCTAGAAAAAGATGTGTACTTATTTATCTACTTGGGATAAGAGATAAGAGTCTACATCTAAAAAATATTCTTGGGTCCCAAGATCTCTGGGGCATAGGAAAGATATTAGTGGGAGATTCTTCTCATTCAGTAGTTACTGTGCATCCATCTATCACAGGCCAGCTAGAGAGAGCCAGCCCGCCAGGCTGAACTAACTGTGCTTATGTGGTTAAATATGTTAAAGTCTAAGGACAAAGATCTCTAAAGTGGGGGTAAGATTGAATCTATGAGTGCTTATTTTAAGATATAAATTCTATAAAAATATAGTAGGAAATTGGGCATAGTACTACCAGAGAACCCAGCTATACCACTTCTGGGCATATACCCAGAAGATGCGCCAATATGTAGTACAGACACATGCTCCACAATGTTCATAGCAGCCTTATTTATAATAGCCAGAAACTGGAAACAACCCAGATGTCCCTCAACAGAGGAATGGATACAGAAAAATGTGGTAAATTTACGCAATAGAGTACTACTCAGCTATTAAAATCAATGAATTTATGAATTTCTTAGGGAAATGGATGGATCTGGAGAGTATCATCCTTAGTGAGGTAAACCAATCACAAAAGAATACACATGGTATGCCCTCACTGATAAGTGGATATTAGCTCAGAAGCTGGAAATACCCAAAATACAATCCACAAACTACAAGAAACTCAAGAAGAAGGAAGACCAAAGTGTGGATACTTCGTTCCTTCTTAAAAGAGGGAGCAAAATACGCATGGAAGGAGTTGCAGAGACGAAGTATGGAGCAGAGACTGAAGAAAGGACAACCCAGAGACTGCCCCACCTGAGAATCCTTCCCATATTCAATCACCAAGCTCAGACACTGTTGTGGATGTCAGCAAGTGCTGGCTGACAGGAGCCTGATATAGCTGTCTCCTGAGAGACTCTGCCAGTGCCCAACTAATACAGAAGCAGACACTCACAGCCATCCATTGGACTGAGCACAGGGTCGCCAATGAAGGAGCTAGAGAAAGGACCCAAGGAGCTGAAGGGTTTGCAGCCTCTTAGGAGGAGGAACAATATGAACTAACTAGTATCCTCAGAGCTCCCAGGGACTAAACCACCAACCAAAGAGTACACAGGGTGGGTTGGTAAGCAGAGGCCAGGGGGAGGAGGGAACAGGATTTTTTTTTTTTCAGAGGGGAAATCGGGAAATGAGATATCATTTGAAAGGTAAATAAAGTCAATATATAATAAAAAATAAAGTAGGGGGTGGGAAGGGCTATACTAAGAAGGGATCAGGGCATTTATCCATATAGAATATATAAAAGTTGGGTTCTATGCATAAGTCCTTGTTAATGTTACAATCACAGTTATCCATTTGTATGTATTGCTACATATGTGTTGGTTCAACTTATGTAGGGTTAGCCTTTGAGTGTCATTCCATCTTCCACCTTGTTTTTGAAGACATTGTCTCTTATTGGGAATTAGAGCTTGCAAAGTAGGTAAAGTCAACAAACTCCAGGAACCCACTTGCTTCTGCATCCTTAGTGCTAGGATTTTAAGCATGTACTACTACATTCAACATTTTCATGTTGATTCTTGAATAAAACTCAAGTCCTTAAGCTTTCCTAGATAGTGCCTTTACTTACTGAATGAGCTCTTGTTCCCCACTTGCAGCTACCCTAAAAGCCGTTTTTAAAAATGTTTTGCTCAAAAATAATTCTCTTTTCTATGGGCCCTATATATAGCAGCAGCTCTCAGAGCTTGGACTACCCTTCATGAACCTCTAACTAGAACATACTGTCTGGGGAAGGCACTCAACGAAGTAAATAATTCCAGGGGTAACTTGCACAGAAACAGAGTCTGGGAGACCAAACAGCCGACTTGCATTGTTGGGGCTCTGCAGGTTTTCTAACTACTGCTGCGGAGATACCCAGAGTAGCTCACTTTAACTTTGGTATCACGGCAGTTGTTTCAATTCCTTAAGAGATGCCCCCCTTTGATTTGTTTTTACTTTAATTACATTCTTGAATGGTTTCTGTTACTTACCACCAATCAAGGCGAGTGGATGCACTGTAAGTCTTCACAGCAAACAGACCCAATCTTTTCTAGAAAAGAAGGCTGCTGTTCGGGGCTGTAAGAGGGCCTTCCTGCAGCTCAGGCGCAGGCCTGCTCACATTCAGGCCTGCCAGTCTCACAAGCTTTCCAGGCCTTAAAGTCTATCTCTTTTTCTATATTTCTCTTTCAATCCATCCATCCATCCATCCATCCATCCATCCATCCATCCATCCATCCATCCATATCTTTGCAATACCTTTTCTCAAGTAGTCCTTATCTGGAGAGCATTGAGTAGTATGCATTGCTTCTTTTCTAGAATACTTGCAAAATATCCGTAACTTATTTATTTATTTTTTTTATATTAGGTATTTTCTTCATTCACATGTACACTTTCCCTCTCCCATTTTCCCCTCCAAAACAAACAAACAAACAAACAAACAAACACAAGAACAAACCCCTTCTGCCTCCCCCCTCCCAATGCCTGTCCCCCCACCCTCTCCCACCCATTGGCCCTGGCATTCCCCCACACTGGGGCACAAAACCCTCACAAGGCTGAGGTCCCTCACTCCTATCGATGATCGAATTTGCAATCCTCC
>JADRCD010195967.1:5349-42800 GCA_019843815.1 Montemys delectorum | reverse complement strand
CTATAGTCACTTGATCTTTGACAAAGGAGCTAAAACCATACAGTGGAAAAAAGACAGCATTTTCAACAGATGGTGCTGGCTCAACTGGAGGTCAACATGTAGAAAAATGCAAATCGACCCATTCCTTTCGCCTTATACAAAGCTCAAGTCCAAGTGGATCAGGGACCTCCACATCAAACCAGATACATTGAAACTAATAGAAAGTAAAGTGGGGAAGAACCTCGAGCAAATAGGCACAGGGGAAAATTTCCTGAAGAGAACCCCAATAGCTTCTACTATAAGATCAAGAATTGACAAATGGGACCTCATAAAGTTGCAAAGCTTCTGTAAGGCAAAAGACACTGTCAATGGGACAAAACGGCAACCAATAAATTGGGAAAAGATCTTTACCAACCCTATATCTGATAGAAGGCTAATATCCAATGTATACAAAGAACTCAAGAAGTCAGTCTCCAGAGAACCAAATAACCCTATCAAAAAATGGGGCATAGAGCTAAACAAAGAATTCTCTACTGATGAACACCAAATGGCTGAGAAACACTTAAAGAAATGTTCAACATCCCTAGTCATCAGGGAAATGCAAATCAAAACAACTCTGAGATTCCAGCCTCTGTTTTTAAAATACCTACATTTCTGATGAAAAGATAGTGTTGGGAACCAATGTGAGTAAAGGCATTTAAGTACACGGTATTTCATAATTATAGGAAGATAGCAAGCCTTGAAATGTCATTATCGTCTATCTTGGAGGGAGTCCTTTTGGTTTTTCTGAGACAGGGTTTCTCTGTATAGCCCTGGCTGTCCTGGAACTCACTCTGTAGACCAGGCTGCCCTCAAACTCAGAAATCCACCTGTCTCTGCCTCCCAAGTGCTGGGATTAAAGGTGTGCCCCACCACTGCCTGGCTAGCTTGGAGTTCTTAAATACAGTTGGGCTTCCATGAAATTTAAAATATATGAAGATGTATTTTTAGTGTAACTTTGTGATTATTCCTCATATTAGGATTTTTAATATATGCAACCGTACATAATAGCTTTTTTTGCGTAATTTAATTTTTTTTTACCCATTGATCGACCTTTGTTTCTCATTATAGTGACTTACAAGGAGTAAGAACGAATGCCAAAAGGTCTGGGAGTGATTGGATTCTCAATGGAAGCAAGGTATGTAAAAAAGCAGGCGTGGGTACCAGTGTCTCAGACAACATCCACAACTACAAACCTGGTGGTAGGATCAGTCCAGGAACTAACACAGGATTGTTTTAGAGGTCTCAGGAGGGTAAGACATTTACAGATCTTATATGGCAGAATCTACAGCTCCTCCTCACCCCCCCCCCCCCCCCCGCCATGTTTCATGTGGCTTGGCCTTCTGCAAATACTGCATAGGTGCTTTCAGCTTCCAAATGACTTTTGACAGACCAAAAAAAGAAAAGGTTCGGTTGCTCCAAAGTGGGACAAACAGTGGTGAGTTTTACGCTGATGAAGGATTGGGGGAAGGTGTCCGAGAGAGGCCTGGAACTTGGATTAGTCCACCCAGAGAGAAAGGTGTTGTTCCATGTACATCTTTGACCCCAGCACTGAAGAGTACCGAGACAAGAGGAGCAGTGGGGCCTGCTGGCTACTAGCCTAGGTGTAAACTGCAAGCCCCAGGTAAGGGGAGGCCCTGCCTTAAATGAACAAGGTGGAGAGTGATAGAGGAGGGTACTTTACACATATGTATACAAACAAATAAGTAAGGTAATTTTATTTAAAAAAAAAAAAAAAAAGATTAGGAGGGATCTGGAGAGGTAGCTCAACAGTTAAGAATATTGGCCGCTTTTCTAGAGGACCTAACCTAGGTTCCGTTGCCAGCACCCACATGGTGGCTTCTAACTGGCTGTTAAGTTCACTTCCAGGGAATCTGATGCCCTCTTGTGGCGTCTGTGTGTACTGCATGCATATGCACAGACACATACAAAGTGACCCATATGCATACACCAAGATAAAAAAAAAAAGACCGAGATTGGGAGAAAAAATTTCAAACAAATATCAGAAAGACATTTGTTTATCTTAAGAGATAAAAGTGTGGACAATAGGATTCAAGAACCCTCCAGTTCTTCTGAGAATCAGCTTACTGGGAGCTCCTCAGATGGGTGCAGGTGAGCAAACATATTCCTGAGAAGAAATGTTGCAGTTGACTAATGTTAAGGAGAGGTGTTCTTTTTTTAACACCAGGACTGTTTATGGATGAGTTTTCTTGTTTGATTGTTGTTATTTAGTCTGTTTCCTTGTTTGAGACAGGGTCTTGCTGTAGAGGCCAGGATAGCTTTGAACTCATGACCCTCCTACGTAATCTGCCCAAGTGCTGGCATTACAAGGATATACAACTATGTTGTGTTTACCTTGTTCATTTTAAAAAAAAATCCACTTTCTTTAAGCTAATGCTTTTATCTTTACAAAACCAAATAATATTGAGGTACTGTCAGGTTCCTGAAAATCTGATTTTTCAAACTAACTTTGTCAGTACCTAGTAACAGTTTATTCTCTGACATCAGTAATTCCTTTATAGCTGTGGCATCAAAGAAATTTGGAAAATGTGGAGAAGTTCTCATTCTTTGATATGCCAGTGGACATTATTAATCTCTTAAAAATTAAAGATAGTGTATCTTATATCCTAGAAAATTTCCTTTTATAGCCTGTCTTGAATCACTGACATCATTCAGATCAACTTTAGGAAGCAGTTACCTAAGTGTTGTGATGTGCAGACTCAGTGGTACCATGCGTGCCTCGTCTGTGCAGGTCCTGGTTTTGATGTTCTATAAACAAAGCGGCTTATCTGAGCCTGGCCTTGACCGTACATTAGGAGTACTTAACTCAGTGTGGAGGACTGGCAAGAATTCTAGATGATGTGATACTTGAGCTTAGTCCAAGATGCATAGGATGTGCATTGTTAAAGTTAGAAGGGGCCTCCAGAGGGGAGGAAACATGATTTTTCAAAGACACATGGGTCTGGAAGTCATTGGAATGTGCTAGACAAGTGACCCCAGGGCACGAAACGGAGGCAAAGTAGGATGGGAGAAGAGGCAAGAGGTGTGTGAGTTACCATCTGTTTGTGAGGAGTTTTTAATGCGAGCTCTAAGGGTTTAGAATATATCTTGAAGCTAGCTGTTCAAAGATGTTGGGGTGTGGACTTGGCGGGATCACGGTGCTGTTTAGAGCAGCTCCTCTGAGCACCTGATGGATGATGGAGTTGCCAAGAACTGTCTTAGATCTTTGTGCAAGTCCTGAGGAGAACCGGGAGGAGAGTTAGTGACAATAGTAGAAAAGGAAGTAAGCAGACTCAAACAGTCACAGTGGACCAGAAAGAAGAGCGCCACGCTGACTGGAAAGCAGATCACAACAGCATTTGTTGAAGTAGAGGATATGTTGACATTCGTTGTTGGGCAGGGGTATGGGGTGGGAGGGGCATGCTCTGCTCTGTGAGTCACTTTGTGGAATCCAGTAGGTCCACATTGTATCAGGCAATGTGGCTTAGCTGGGCATGGAGGTGCACCCCTGTACTCTGGAGGCTGAAGCAGAAGGATTTTCAATTCTAGGCCAGCCTGGGCTACAGAACAGTTTCAGGCCATCTGCTTAGTGACATCCTGTCTCATAAAAATGGAAAAGACACAACACTGGAGTTTCAGGGGGTGACTTGAGGATGACTTGCTTTGGATTATCAGCTCATATTTCTTGTTTAGCTTGTCATTCTGCCCCGACCCCCAACCCCCTAAACTCGGAGACACTTAACCATAACGCTTTCCTTACTTAGGCAATTTTGAAAGAAGTAGATAACAATCTGTATAAAAATGAAAACAAAAACAGCCTTTTTCAAAATCCGATCAGTCTAAGAGTGTAGTGCCACTTAAAGCAAATTCCCTTTTCCTCTCTGTAACTCCCCACTAAAATTCATCTTACCAAGTGAATGGGCAATTTGGCTTTATTTTAAAGACAAATCTACTAGTTTCCTATTACTATTTGTCTCATGAGTAGTGGGTAAGGTGTAGACACTTTGGTATTGAAGTACTCGTGACCCGCTGCCCTTCGTTAACCTCTCCGAGGCTACCCTGAGTGGGCGGAGAAATGTGGATGCTCTAGTGCCTGTTCTTGTCTTCTTGGGTGTGCTCCCAGAGTGTATGCTTGCACACAAACCTGAGTAGTGCAGAATATCACACTGCTGGCTATGTCTGCAGGTGTTCATCACCAATGGCTGGTTGAGTGATCTCGTGATCGTAGTGGCCGTCACCAATCGTGAAGCTCGATCGCCCGCCCATGGCATTAGCCTCTTTTTGGTGGAAAATGGAATGAAAGGATTTATCAAGGGTCGGAAGCTACATAAGATGGGAATGAAAGCTCAGGTAAGCTGTGGTTGGACTCAGACTCTGGCAACTTACTGAGTTAGAATGTAGATATACAGAGCTACTCCTGGCGTCTTCCTGAGCTGAGTGCAGGGTGTGTTTTCAGAAATGGCAAGCGAGACTTCTTTTCAGTCACCCGGCTGTCTCTGTCATACTCAGGAATGGGAAGGAATCAGGGTATTTTAAACATCTGCTTTAGAAATGGGAAGGTTAGCTGTATTGTAATCAATCACCTATTTGTGAAATTTAGAAGGTTGTGAAGTAATAACGGTATTTTGTTATATATTACCAGAGAACATATTTTACTTAATGTGTATTAGAAATTCTAGCTTCCCAGTACCTAGAGAATGGGAGAGTGTCCAAGCCTGAATGACTGTGTATAACACCAAGAAAGCCACCATTGTGAGATGAGATAGATTTAGATAAAACTCCCTGGCTTATTACTTATCACTTAAAGTTCAGTCTCCAAGTCCACTCCAGTTTGCCCTCTGGTTCTTCTTCACTGGAAGTTAAAAACCTTACTGGGCTACTGAGAAATGAATGCGCTCATCCTCTGCCTGATTCCTGTTTCCTTAGGACACAGCAGAACTATTCTTTGAAGATGTCCGATTGCCAGCTAGTGCCTTACTTGGAGAAGAGAATAAAGGCTTCTACTACCTCATGCAAGAGCTCCCGCAGGTATTAAAAGGATTCCGTTTCCGTTTAGCCACTACCGGTTTATATGCTTCTGGTTAGACACTGAGCAGAAATAGACTACAGGGCTGTATAAAAAGATCCACACATGTCAACCTTGCGCTTCAATGATCATCTGAGTACAATTTAAAGTCACATATAAAGAAGAAGTATCACTGTTAGGCAGAGGCTCGCAGCCAACCAGTGGACTGAGCACTGGGTCCCCAGTGGAGGAGCTAGAGAAAGGACTGAAGAGCTGAAGGGGTTTGTAGCCCCATAGGAGGCACAACAATATCAACCAACCAGACCCCCCCCCCCCCCCCCAAGAGCTCCCCGGAACTAAACCACCAACCAAAGAATACATATCGAGGGACTCATGGCTCCAGCTGCATAGGTAGCCGAGGATGGCCGTGTAGGGCATCAATAATAGGAGAGGCCCTTGGTGCCGTGAAGGCTTGATGCCCAAGTGTAGGGGAATAAGAGGGCAGGGAGGTGGGATGGGGTGGGTGGGGGAACACCCTCATAGAAGCAAGGGGATGGGGGATGGGGGTAGGGGGTTGCGGGGATGGACCGGGAAAGGGAATAACATTTGAAATGTAAATAAAGAAAATATCCAATAAATAAAAAAAAGAAATATCACTGTTACAGGCCAGATAAGTAAATAGCTGAACTCAGCAGGACCTAACCAAGCAGAAGAAGTTAGGACAGTAGGGTTACTGTGGTTCCTCAGAATGGCCTAGGTTTAAGGGAAGAGCTTTTAGCTCTTTGTAAAGAAACATCACCAGGAGCATTTGGCAGGTTGTAAATAACTGCAAAGGGGGGACGGTGCGGAACAGGAAGCTTCTTCCAGTCAGTCCTCTGGGACCGGAATTGCCTCATTGTTCACGCATACACACGGCTGTAACTATGTGCTTGCTTTTTGCCTGGCAGCAGCTATGGCGCAAGCTAAGCCCGCAATTGAAAAAGGCTAGTGGCTCCAGTGGTTAAAGAGAATTCAGAAATCGTCAGCCTGGTGAGATCTGGTGACTACCACTATTTTACACCAGTCTGTAAAATTTGAGCAGTGTGGATGCTGTGTTCCATCCGTGCACTGTTCTGTAGTAGATAGATGAAATGAAGGGAAAAAAAAAAAAAAAAAAAAACCAAAACGATCAACTGCAGAAGTTAATGGCATCTGTGACGTTGACAGGGTGGTTACAAACCAAGCTCCTTAGCATTGTTCTTAGATACGTTTTAATAACCACAGATGTCTGTGGGAGCCTTTTCTTAGACAGAGTTCAGAGGTAAGTTAAAAGTTAATCTTAAGAAGGTTGTTTTAAAGATTATTTATAGGATGTACTAAGGTGTTATGAATGTAATAATGTAATAATGCTTACTACTTAATTTTGGGGTTCTAGGAAAGGCTCTTAATTGCTGATTTGGCCATTTCTGCCTGTGAGTTCATGTTTGAAGAAACCAGGAACTACGTGAAGCAAAGAAAAGCTTTTGGGAAAACAGTTGCACACATCCAGGTACGTTTGTCCTCCCAGCTGGGTGTTTATCAAGTTAGTCATCTCAGTTGGGTCAGAGAGAAATGATAATTAAGAGTAATTTTGATACAAGGAGCGTTAGAAGCATAAAAGTGGCTGAGATGCAGAGTGGGAAAGCAAAGAGTGGAAATGCTAAGACATAAGAAGAGGGGCCAGGCCAGAGTCCCGGGAACACTGGAAGACCTGAGGCAACATAGAGAAGGAAGGTCGACGAGAAGGCCGACCTCATCACATAAGCCAGCAGGGAAGACCTTAGGAGGAGGGCGTGGCATCCAGTTTGGACTCCTAGTTTCCACGTAATTACCATGGTAAGGGAAAGGTAGAGTGGGACATCGTGGGAGTGTTGCAGGAACAGTCTTGGAGCATCCTAGGCAAGTATAGCTTCTGTCCTAACATAGCTCTTGAAACCCGAGTAGTCTAGGTCAGCTGTGTTCTGGAAGAAATAGTTCCTGTTTGTAAATCTTAGAAATTCGTTTGATATGCAAAACTGCTAAGTCTTAATATTTGAAATTCTTAAAGTTTATAACACTATTTGAAATTCTTGAAGTTTGTAAGATGTGTGTTTATTCACAAGTAGAAATAATTTTGTTCTATTTATGAATAATATTAGTACCTACCTCGTTTGATTGCTGTGAGGATCATATGAAGTATCCTAGAATATTGCCTCCATAGGCATGCGCAGACACAAACGTGCTTGCATGCATACTCAAATAACAGAATAAATGTTTACAAATATGCTACCCGGACTGCCTGAATGATTCACAAAGCATGGGATTAGACATTTACCAGTTGTTCCATAAAAGAAAAGGGTTTCTTTAAGATGCAGTCACAGGGCTGGTAAGATAGCTCAGTGGGTAAAAGTACTTTTGCTACCAATCCTGACAACGTGAGTTTGAGTCCCAGAACCCACATAGTAGAAGGACAGAACCGACTCCTGAAAAGTGTGACCTCAACTCAGGCATCGTGGTATGTTTGTGTCCACACACATACATATGTACACATGCACATGTGCGTACACACACACACACACACACACACAAGAAATAAATGCATATACTTTAAAATGTAGCCATGCTGTATAACAATGTAGTCATCAGTGATGGGCTGCATGTATGACCTGGTGATGGAACACGCATAATGTAGTAGTGACTGGGTGCATGATAGGGGAGATGCTGGTACAAGCAGTCGGTCACGCAGACACATAGCGCATACATTCAGCAGCATATAATACTTGATAATACATTTATCATTCGTGTACTCTGCTGTACTCATTGTCATGGCTATATTCTTTCATTAAAGGAGTTACATTAAGCTACATTAAGGATTATGTTGCAATCCTTAGATGTCTTAGGCTCACCATGTTTCTTGCTCATCAGGATGCTTTGCCAAGCGTTTGACCTGTACCATTTGGGTTATGTGGGCCCACTGGTTCACACAATGGTGACATTATTTAATGGCCTATTATTACTCAAAATGGTTCACCTTGTTAATACACGACTGTACTTGACTTTCTCAGCCAAAAGAAAGGTAATTGTATGCCTGTTTTTCAAAGTGTCATGTTACCATCTTACAAAACAAAAGTCATTCATTAGAGTTTCAGTAGGTGGCAGTCGTGCATTGTCTAGTCAGTGGTTCTCAACCTGTGGGTTTCAACCCGTTTGAGGACTTTTGCATATCAGATCTCCTAAATGTCAGTTATTTACATTTCAGTTCATAACTGTCCAAAATTACAGTTAGAAAATAGAAACAAAATAATTTTATGCTTGGGGGGGTCACCACAACATGAGGAAATACATAAAAAGCTTGCTCTCTCTCTCTCTCTCTCTCTCTTTCTCTCTCTCTCTCTCTTTTCCTCTGTGTGTGTGTGTGTGTGTGTGTGTGTGTGTGTGTGTGTGTGTGTAAGAGAGACAGAAAGACATAGAAAAAAGTCAGACAACCAGAGACAGGCTCATGGCGTATAGGCTGACCTTGAACTCCCCTGCCCCCTCTGCCTCTCATGTGCTGGAACTTCAGTTCATGCCACTGTGGGTGGCTAAGATTTCTCTTTAAATTTAATCTGCAGTTCTTACTGTTCATAAATATCATTAAAGATACTTCTGTGAGCATGTCAGCCATTCATGAAAAGCATGTTACCAGTAACGGGCGATGTTTTCAGAAAGCCTGGAGCCGTCTGGTGAAGCGCACAGGCCAGCTCTGTTCACTAGCCCCCAGTTCAGTGCCAAGAACATGTAACTATTTAATCTTTTTATCTTCAGACAGTAAATTATGTACTCTTGACGGCACTTGTTATTTTTAGACCTCTGCACCTACTGGATGTGCTGAAGTAAGAATTTTAAGTGAGCCCATGCTGGTCTGAATTTTAGCTTTTAACTTCAGCTTCTAGAAGCACCAAATATTTGTATAGAATAGCTTTCCTATGAAAGAGATCTTGATTTTTTTCATATTCTAGTAGTGTATAAATCCTCACATGTGATATCACATAGGGCAACAATTCCTGAGAATTGTCTGATATTCTCGCCCTGCCCCCAGATGTTCCCCTCGTATGAAATGTTATGTAATGTCCTGGAATTAAGACTTAGAAGTCAGGGCCCAGGGTTTTCTATGTCTATAGAATATTAGTTAACCAACCTCCTTCATAGTTTTCTATTTGTAAACTTGAATGTGTAAGGTGGGAGAGAGGAACTTTATGCTGATGAAAAGGTAGAGATTTGGCCAAGGGAAATATAGATCTAGTAGAGAAGGATATAGAGAAAAAAAAAAAAAAGATGGACATGCCAGCATGCTCCACATTAGAGACCAGGAAGCTCAGGCGGAACTTGAGTGGTACCAGCAGCCTCACCACTGCTTGGTGTTGGAATCATTAGATGCCAGTTACACTTTCTAGAAGAGAGTGGGGCAAACCCATAAGACATTGCCTCCCCCCACCCCCAGACAGGGTTTCTTTGTGTAGCCTTGGCTGTCCTGGAACTGGCTCTGTAGACAAGGCTGGCCTGGAGCTTACAGAGGTCTGCTGGCCTTTGCCTTCTGAGTGCTGAGATTAAAAGTGTGCCTCACCACTTCCCAGCGTGGTACTTGGGCATTCATCAACACAGTAGTTAATACGCCCATGAGGCATCTGTTCTTCAAGCTCCTACTCTGTCTGACTCACCCAGCTCTCACTCAGTCCCACCACTGGTCTATCCCCATCCTTTGATTTTTCCAGCAACGAAAAATGAAATTGCGCCCATCCCCAGACACTGAAACTTCAGTTTTATGCTTTGAGCCGTAGCCATGCATAGAAAAGAAGATCCAGCATCCCCTAAGAAACTATTTCCACAACCTCTCCTTTAAGAACTCAAGCCTGCCCTTGGACCCAGCAGAAGGGTGTAGGTTCATGTCTGTGTACTCAGTGCCGTGTGTGCCTGCGGTTGGCCGAAATGGAAATGGATGCCTGGTGCACAACCCACAGCAGAATGATCAAAATTGTCGTTGTTGTAATTTTCTTAAGGAAGTTAGTAGCAGCTGGCCTTGGACGGGCCTCAGACCTCAGAATAGGGCGTGCTTTTGGAGACTCTACTCAAGTCTAAGCCTGTTTCCTGAAGGAGGGTTGAAGAGCTGGCGCCAGCAAACAGACGCCCACTCGAAGCTCAGGGTGTGAGAATCAGTGAAATAGAACGTGACAGAAGGGAGACCAATGAGGAGCAATCGAGAATGATCTAAATAGAATGATGTCCAAGCTCACTGTTGGCTGTCTACTGCTGCAGGAGAGGACATAGTTACTACATAATAGTACATAGTTACTAACATTTACAAAGAAGACCACTCAGAGCTAGTAGGAGGCTACATGAGACTCTCTTCTGAGGGATGGGAGAGGCTGCAGGCTACTGGAGTTGGATCTCTGCCTAGTCTGTTTCCATTGTTAGTACTGTGAGTACTAGATAATAAATATTTGATGATGCATATCTGATCATATAAATCCATCTTGTCTCTCTATCCTGTTCTGTTATCTTAGTTTAAGACAGAGACACACTAGGGAAATGCTTATTCTTAATTTCATGAATTGCAGAGGAAATCCTGTTTAACTTCCAGAGAAAGGTGGGTGTTTTGGCAGCTCCTGCCACGAGATGGCGCTCACACATTAAATCATGATCTTTAAGCAGTTTCCTTAAACCATGAGAGGTATTTTGCCTAGTTTTATATCATTTGCTAAGATTCAGGGTTGTTTGTTGTTGTTGTTGTTGTTTTTTGTTTTTTTGTTTTTGTTTTCATTTCAGTTCATGTATGCCCTTTTACCAGAAGAAACCCCCCCACAGTTTCACGTCCATTTTGCTTTAGAATTTTCTTATTATGTAAGCATTTGAGGTGCTGAGTGGAAACCCGAACTTTTAACATGCTCTTTCTCTCCCCTCCCCCCGCTTTGTCTCAAGACGGTGCAGCATAAACTAGCAGAATTAAAGACAAACATATGTGTCACCAGAGCTTTTGTGGACAGCTGTCTACAGTTGCATGAAACCAAGCGTCTGGACTCCGGTTCCGCTTCCATGGCAAAATATTGGTACGCACATTACTATAATTAAAGTACAGTGTTGGTTCAGATTACTGTGGAATTCTACCAGCCTTTAAACTCAACCTTGAAGGAATTAAAGGAAGAAGTCTGTACGTGAAAAATAGCAGTAAAAATTAAAAAAAAAAAAATTATTTTTTTGGAAAGTCCCATTGGGTCTGTTTATAATATCCTAAAAATTACTGAGTTGGTATGTAACGCTTGGTATTCAGAGTAAACTATTAAGAGCCCGAAGTAGGATCAGTGAGTACTTCATTCAAGTAATGAATTTAATTTTAAATTATCTACAGAATGGCAGAAAGAGTTAGAAGGGTAAAACTGGGGAGTCTCACAGCGACTCCCAGTCCATTCAGTAAGTCTGACTAAATTTAATTCAGCAACTTTTATGTTATCTGTCAAATGTTCATGTTGGATAGGATGTGAGGTGTTTTCCAGATCTAAGAAGAAACACAGGAGCACTGACTGTCAGGCTGAAGTCCTGTTGGGTTCAGAAAGATTTCCGTTTGAATTCAGGGTGATTAGCCATGGGTTAATGGGGAACTTGAGAGCGCTGGAGCCCTGTTAAGTTTTTTTTTATGTGTTTTAAGATGCAAGTATGGTTCAAATCATATGTGGAATGGAACTATTTTTTTCTTGAATAAGAAGAAAAACCCACTCATCTCACTAGGCTAGAAGCAGCCTAGAAAAATCCCCATTGTTAAGTATTAACTCGAGTTCAGTCCAATCATTGCTATAGAAGGGAAATACACAGATCGTGCCTTGTGTAAGGATTTTATAACGATCAGATGACGAGATTAAAAAGGAATGTGAAATTAACATGAAGCTGCACTTTGGGGCATGGTGGGGCATGTGTATTTCACATTTATGAAAAGTTCATTGGGTTACAGGAAAAGGTACCTTAGGAAGAGCATTTTGCATAGTCAATGGACTTGTTCTTAAACATACCAGGCTTATGGGTATTGGTGCTGAATATTAAAAAAAGATAGTTTAAATTGTTGAGTAGTGGGAAAGCTTTTTTTTTAAGGCAGGGTTCCATGTGTCAGGGCTGGCCTCCTATTCACTATGTCGCAAAGGCTGGCCTTGAACTTCTCATCCTTCCACCGCTCTCTCCTAAGTGTTATGTTAGACGCATGCATTGGCACCTCAGTTCTATGTGACAGGGGTTTGAACCTAAGGATTTGTAAGTATTCTACCAACTGAAATGCCTTTCTTTCTCTGCTTATTATTTTGCTCATTTAGGGCATCTGAATTACAAAACAGTGTAGCTTATGAATGTGTTCAACTCCACGGAGGCTGGGGATACATGTGGGAGTACCCCATTGCAAAGTAAGTATGGCACTTCTATAACACTTTTCTTTTCCTTCCTTCCTTCCTTCCTTCCTTCCTTCCCTCCTTCCTTCCTTCCTTCCTTCCTTCCTTCCTTCCTTCCTTCCCTCCTTCCTTCCCTCTTTCCTTCCTTCCTTCCTTCCTTCCTTTCTTCCTTCCTTCCTTCCCTCCTTCCTTCCTGCCTTCTTTTCCTCCTCCTCTTCCTCCTCCTGCTCCTCTTCTTCCTCCTCTTTTTCCTCCTCCTCTTTCTCCTCCTCCTCCTCATTCTGGAGATCTCTTTTTCCATTTGTTTATTCATTTTCCATCTCAGTTGCAGCTCTCTCCCCTTCCTTTCTCCCAGTCCCACCCTGAAAAATCCCTCCCCCCATTAATAGCCACTCTCTGAGAGAAGGGGAAGACCCCTTCACAGTCCTAGGTACCGTTCCACCCTAGGGCATCAGGTTGCAGCAGGACTGACCACATTTTCTTCCACTGAGGCCCAACCAGGTAGTCCAGCTAGAGGAAGGGGATCCAATGGCAGGCAACAGAGTCAGAGACAACACTCCCCCCCAGACCCACTTCAATGTTAGGGGACCCACATGAAGACCAAGCTGCCCATCTGCAACACATGTGTAGGCCTGGATTCAGCCCTTTTTGGTTGGTGGTTCAGGCTCTGTGAGCACCCATGGGCGTAGGTTACTTGATTCATCTTGTGGTGCTCTTGACTCCTCCAGCTCACTCAATCCTATCCCCATCTCTTGCACATGACTCCTTGAGCTCTGCCTAATGTTTGGCTGTGGGCCTCTGCATCTGTTTCCATCAGCTGCTGGATGAAGCCTCTCAGGCGACAGTTATGCTAGACTCTGTCTTTCTGGGTCTGTGTTACCATACTCAGAATGATATTCTCTAGCTTTCATGGTGACTTTATTTTAATGGTTGAATAGTACTCCATTGTGTAGGTGAACCACATTTTCTGTATCCATTCCTCTGTTGAGGGACATCTGGGTTGTTTCCAGCTTCTGGCTATTATACATAAGGCTGCTATAAACATAATTGAGCAAGTGTCCTTGTGGTTTAGTGGGGCATTTTTTGTTATATGCCCAGGAGTAGTATAGCTGGGTCTTCAGGTAGAGCTATTCCTAAATTTTTTTAGAAAATGCCCAATTGATTTACAAAGTGGTTAGACTAGTTTGCACTGCCACCAGCAATGGAGAGGTGTTCCCCTAGCTCTACATCCTTGACAGCATGTGCTGTCACTTGAGTTTGTGATCTTACTATGTAACCCCGTCTGGCCAGGCTGTACTGATGCAGAGTCTACATGCCTCTGGGATGTGTGTGTGTCACCACATCCAGTGTATGATGCTCCATCAGTCTCTCTTTCATCTTTTCTTCTTCCTTCCTTTTTAAAAAAAAGATTTATTTTATTTCCGTGAGTACACTGTAGCTGTCTTCAGACACACCAGAAGAGGGCATCAGATTCCATGACAGATGGTTGTGAGCCACTATGTGGTTGCTGGGAACTGAACTCAGGACCTCTGGAAGAGCAATCAGTGAGTGCTCTTAACTGCTGAGCCATCTCTCCAGCCCCTCTCCCTTTCTTTCTTAATTATATTTTAGGTGATTCTTTTAAAATTAAAAATGGATTTGCTCTGATTATGGTTTCCTCTGCCCTAACTCCTCCTAGGTCCTCCCCACCTCCCCACCCACCCAAGTCCACAACTCTTTCTTCCTCTTTCTCGATCTCCTTATGTTGATGGTTTTCTTAAGGATATGGAGAGACAGAAATTTCTTTACTGTAATTTACATGGCAGACCTATAACCAAAGTAGATCTAAAATTTGAATTTTCAATTAATATTTTTACAAATAGAAGTGGCTTTATTTTATAAGCTTTTTGTGATATTTATTTATTTATTTATTTATTTATTTTGGTTTTTCGAGACCGGGTTTCTCTGTGTAGCCCTGGCTGTCCTGGAACTCACTCTGTAGACCAGGCTGGCCTCGAACTCAGAAATCCGCCTGCCTCTGCCTCCCAAGTGCTGGGATTAAAGGCGTGCGCCACCACTAGTCGGCTCGTGATTTTATTTTTAAAGAAAATGGAGAGTTCAACATACTTTTAAGTATGATATTTTGCTTGAAAGATAAACCCTTTTTTAAAAAGTTAATTCCTTAATATTTTCTCTCTTTTACTCTCTCATTGCATTACTTTTTTTTTTTTTTTTTTTTTTTTTTTTAAACTGGTGTGATAAAATTCCCTGACAAAAGCGACTGAAGGGAGAAGCGGGTTTCCTTTGGCTGCGGGTTGGAGGGTAAAGGCCATCAGAGTGGGGTTGTTCTGGCTGCAGAAGCTTGCAGGTTGGACCTGTAGTATCGAAGCGGAGTGTGAAGGATGCTGATACTCAGCCAATGGCTGCCTTTTTATGCAGTCCAGAACCCAAGCCTGAGGAATAGTGCCACCTAACTTTGGAGTGAGTTTCTTATCTCAGTTAACCCAAACGAGACAATCTTGCAGGCATGCCCCTAGGCTAACCTAATCTAAATAACTCTTCATTAGTATACCTGGAAGCTCGTGCCTTAGACATTTCCAGATGTTGTCAAGTTGATAATCAGAACTGGCCATCATAGGAATTGAACTCAGGGCTATGCATGCATTAGGCAGGCAACTTGCCATTGGCCACTATTCCTAGCTACTTAAAAAAACAAACAAATAGAAACAATAATCCAGAATGATCCACTTGCATAGTAGAAGAATTACCATATCATGCTGTACATATTTATTTTGATTGAAAAATAAAAGTTTTTTTTTCTGAATGGAACTTTTATGATGCTTCTTTTTTATTGGGTTACATACGACTTTCCTCAGATCTAACACCGGCAGCTGTTATTTTTTCCAGCCAGGCGGTAGTGGCGCACGCCTTTAATCCCAGCACTTGGGAAGCAGAGGCAGGCAGATTTCTGAGTTCGAGGACAGCCAGGGCTACACGGAGAAACCCTGTCTCGAAAATATCAATATATACATATGTGTGTGTGTGTGTGTGTGTGTGTGTGTATACACATATATATGTGTGTGTATATATATATGTGTATATATGTATATATGTATATTTTTTCTCTTACTTAACAATATATTCAGCTTATGCAAATTTCCCAAGAAAGTTTTCAATGATTATTCATACATACCCACTTTAGTTCTGAGTCTGCAAGTAGGAATGCTATAGGGTTCCAAAGACCTTTCCTGTTTGTTACCCGGGTGCTTTGGGTAGTTAGGGAAACTGCGAAGGACATGAACACTGTTAGCTTGACACACACGTTTGCATTCCTTACCCCAACAAGCCTGGCTGGAGCTCTTCCCTGTGCTTCTAAACCTTTTTAAAGGAACATGAGCTACTTTTTATTGCCATTTCATTAAGAACAGAAGTTCCTGTGTGGGTATAACCTGCTAATTCTATAGTTACCACACCGCTTAAAAGCTTTAGTTACTGGGTATCTATAATTTATAACTTCATAAAACTCAACATCAATCAAGTATTTTTCTCTTTTTGAGAGACAGACTATAAACGTGAAATTGATTTTTTTTTCAAATAAATTATTTGGCTTGGACTTCCAGAACCAATTCAAGCAGACCTTACTCATAAGCAGAGGTTCCTTTTAAAAAATCTCGTGGAGTCATGAAATACAGGCTGTTTTTGAATTATGCTAGCCCAGAGGTTACTACCATCACTGGAATTCTTCCTGTGCATTTTTGTTTGTTTGTTTTTGAAGTGCTCATCCATCTTATAAGAGGGCTTTGGAAGCGAAATGATGATGGATGTTTATATCTATGTGTGCAAGCTCTTGTAACAACTGCTACTGGGAACAGAGGCATGTGTGGCTTAGTTTACGTTCTCAGAAAGTCATGCTAACTTCGAGGAGGGTCCACTACCCTGGGGTAAGGTGAGAGTGCCGCATAAGCAGCAGTGTCTTTCTTAGAGTCCCTTGCTTTTAAATAAGAAGCAAGAAAACGTGTGGATTGATAATTATAATTTCTGCTTGCAGCTCAGGAGACTTGAACTCCTTTAAATAATAATAGCCATTCTTGGCTGGGTCGTCAGTTCAAAGAGTATGTGAATCTTTATCCAGACAGATCTTTCTGTCCCCAAAGATGTTGGAAATCCTGATATCACAAAAGCTAGTTACATATTAGACAGTATGTGACTAGAGTGTACAGACTTTGATTTAAAGAAATCACCCAACTTTTGATTCTTGTACTTGCCCCAGATTTACATACGTTATTAGAGTGGGGCTGTAGAGGAGAAAGAGATAGACAGATAATTGAGTCTGGAGCTTTATAGGGTTTAAAAAGGTGGTGTTTCCTTTTAGGACTTTTAGATAGTTAGTTCTTGGCATGTGAGCTGATCTTAGTTTTGTTCGTTAGGTTTAGCTTTAGACCCTTGGAGATCTCTTAGCCATTCTAGATGGAGAAGCTGGGGCAGAGAACTGCACTGCAGTTAAACATTTCTCTGCCGCTTTTCTCTGTTAATGTTAGTAGAGTAAATTTAATTAGTAACTTATGAAAGGTCTGCTGGTCTGTCATTACATATCCTGGTAGAACTGCTTTAATGTGAAAAATAAATGCCCAGCCCAGCTCAAAAATGTCTGAAGCATTGGGATTGTCCAGGGGGTCTGGGATGCCAGGCAAGCCTTCAGAAGGTCCGAGTGCTTGGTTTTGCAGAGAACAACACAATCTTCTTGGGGCTGGCAGTAGGGTTTATATATTTTAAAAAGTACTGAGGGTCCTGCTGCCCCTTATGATGCAGTTCATTGACTAGGTAAATATTCAACACAGGCCTACTTATCTGCAAGGCACCCTGGTAAGTGCGGAAAAGTATAAGTTCAAAGTTAGTCAGTCATATTCTGGGAAACTAGCATATTTTATCTTAGAAATTAAATAATTAAAGCCCCACATTTATATCTGAGAAAGGTCTGTAAATTTTCCTTCTATGAAAAGTCTGGAGCTCAATAACTAGGTTCACAGGACTGGGACAATGAAAGTATTGTGACCTAATAAAAGTCTGCTTGCCAAAGAGGCGAGACACCTACATTCTTGTTCCAGCTTGACGGTTATCTGTTATGTCACCAGCAAATTGTGATCATTAATTAGCAACTGCATCAGCCTCTCTTTGTCTTTTTTTTTTTTTTTTAAATCTGCAAAGCAGTAACATTTATCCCTCTGGATTCTAGAGGTGAAAGGGTGAAAACAGATACATAGCTGCTCCCGTAGTTGTCCATCCTTGGGCTGGGGGATGTGGCTCAGTGGGAGAGCTCTCTCCTGTCAAGACCCTGAGTTCAGTTCCTGTGTTAGTCAGACTTCTCTCTCAGCACCAGAAGACAGAAGAATGAAGTCCTGGCTGAGGAGAAGTGTTCATGTTTGTGTGTCTCTGTGGGCTCAGCCCCTGCGAATTTGAATCCCACAAGAGTGGTTATTAATCATTTCTCCCAGAATAAGCTACTTGTTAACTTTTGGGGGGGAAAAGTAACTTTTTAAAACATTAGGTGGTGGATGTAGTGATGAAATGAAAAGGAATGTCTAGCAATAAGTAATTTATTATTTTCCCCCCTGAGGTCAGTGGCTTTGAACTTTCTGGGGAAGACTAGAAGAGAGGACACTAAGATGTTCCATGCATTCCTAAATGCAGACGCTTTCAGTTGCTGTTTGTTATATAAGTTCAGCTTTACAAAGCTACATCAGTGTATCTAAGTGTTATTTTGAATATAATGTCTCAGTGGCTTTTAGTATATTAACCTAGTATGAATGCCGTACACGAAAAATTAGTTATTTATAAGAGGCTTCTATTGCTTAGAGTTCTTTAAACAATAGTTATCTGGGAAGATGGGATTTAAAATTTCTACCATTTTTATATGAATCACACTATCTTTTAATTTATCTAGAGCTTATGTGGATGCTCGGGTTCAGCCGATCTACGGTGGTACCAACGAAATAATGAAAGAGCTGATCGCAAGACAGATCGTCAGTGACAGCTAGACATCTGCCTACATCCTGGAATCCTATTACATACAGCTAATCCGGATTCAAATCTACTTGAGATAAAGTGTAACCTGGAAAAGGGGGGAAATAGTAAAGCTGTTTTTATGTATGATTGTTACAGAGAAAGAAATAAAATAGAATTCTAAAGATTAACACAGGGAGAGAGAAATTTTTGAGCCCGAGTCTAAAGTTTTGCCATGAAAGGTGTAACCTTTTTTTATGAATATATAGTGAATATCAAAGATTTTCTAACCTGAGAACCTTTTTCTTTCAAATTGTGAAGAGCATAAGTTGCTTTCATTCTTAAAGTTGAAGCAGAAATAATTTTATAATCTTAATAATGCAAGACTTTGGAGTGGAAAAACAATTGTCACTTATATAAAGTCATTTCAGCTACTTTTTTGCTCCGTATTCCTCCAGAATATTGTTTCTACCATGTTACCACCAACCCCATGTTTTTTAAGTAATGAACAGAACCCTTCAGAAAAAAAACAAAAAAACAAAAAAACAAAAAACTGGGCTGTACTGTATGTAATGCACATAGAGGCAGTTGTGTATCAATATTAAAAATAAAGTTAAACTTAAAGTATATGTGAGGCGCTGAAGAATGAGACCATGTTCTGGAGGGAGACTGTGTAGGTCCTTAGGAAGACATGGGCTTTCAGCAGACCCATTCCTGCTTAGTTTAAATAGGAGAACTCAGTACTCCATCATCTTTAAACTCGATGTTTGGTGGGTATCAAAGCCCAGGCTTTTATTTTTTTCAGCAGCGTGATGTGTTTATATTTAATGAATAATGTGCATCATCTATAAACTCAGTTGGTAAAAATGTTGGGAAACAAGCTGGGAATAACCCTATTACAAACTAGAATATAGAGTTGAAAAGTCCAACTAGACAATAAGAGAAACAAACATTTAAAATAGGAGTAGGGGGAAATAATATTTGAGACTCAAGTAATTATTATGAAAAATTAAGTCAATAGTTTATAAACAGACATTTCAGTAGTTTGATTTTTCTAGCCCATAGGGGTACAATTTTAAAATGAAAATGCATTCTTGTTTAACTTCCAAAAGTTAAACATTACTTTTTTCCTACGAATGTGTATAACAGATGGGAGGTGTGCACCACTTTGGCACTTTGGGTTCTTTTTTATTTTTTTCCTTTTGGTTTTTCGAGACAGGGTTTCTCTGTGTAGCCCTGGCTGTCCTGGAACTCACTCTGTAGACCAGGCTGGCCTCGAACTCAGAAATCCGCCTGACTCTGCCTCCCAAGTGCTGGGATTAAAGGTGTGTGCCACCACCGCCCGGCCACTTTGGGTTCTTGAACAGAACTTGACTTGGTTGCTGGATTAACTCCTTTTATATATGTATGTATTAATGTAAAAAGGGTTCAGAATTGTTATTTATCCTTTGGGAAAACTCTCATTGTGTAGCCTTGGCTGATCTAAAAAAGTCATAGAGATTGGGTTGGCCTGGAACTCATAGTCATCTTCTGGCCTCTGCCCCTCCCCCCATATGTGGGGAATGAAGGCATGTGTTACTGTGCTAGGCCCAACTGTTTTTTAAAAAATAATTTATTTCTAATTATGTCTATGTGCATGTGTATATGTGCATGTCAGTGCAGGTGCCAGCAGAGACCAGAATAGAGTATTAGATCCTCTGGAGCTAACTCAAAGGCTAGCTCCTCTGAGCTGCCCAAGACAGGTGCTGGGAACTGAATGAACTCCGGCTCTCTTCCAGAACAGCAAACACTCTACCACTGAGCCATCTTTGCAGTCCCTAGAGTAAATTCGTATTAAATATTACATTTGCAGTTTGCTCGTCCCTCCTGTCAGCAGAAACTTTTGCTAAGATTTGCTAGAACTCTCATTACCCTTCTGGCCTCTTCAAGTCTCCAGTGTAGAGGTAGACAGACCTTGAGTTTGAATGATTATTCTTCATTTAGAATTTAGAATTTGTAACCTAATTTTAAAAAGAATTCAGAATGTGCTCTGCAGCTTCCCATTTGGAGTTTATTTCCTAAGCAGCTATTCTTTGTGCTGTGTTTATGTGGCCTTGAGTGGTGTTCCCCAGGGAGGGAATTTATCATGCGAATCTCATGCAGTGCCCAGTGTTCAAGAAATGATAAATAATAACAGTGCTCAAAAGAACAAGCCAGGCAGGCAGAAGAAAGCATCACTATGTAAATATTAATGAGAATTTAAAGGCCTGGTGATTTGTTTTGAGGCTAAGATTTTTTTAGGATCAAAATTATTGCTTTACAATTCTCTTCCCCCTTATTTCCGGGTGGTGTCATCAAAAACTGCTCTGTCTTGCAATTTTAAAATCTAACTGCAAATCTTTACTAACCTAGTAATCTTATCTAGTTTACTGCTGAAAGTATAGGATTTCTAGATTTTTTTTCCATGTCAGTGTTATTTTTGGCATACCCAGCATTTATTTATTTGGAGTCATTGGAAAGATTTGACATTGAGGTTGAAACCAAGTACTGCTTTATAACAAATGCTGAAAAACACTATTCTTTTTAAAAACCTTTTGTTTGCAAGACAAAAATATGGAGAGCTACAAATATACTAAACATGGAGCATAATATAGCTAACCTTCAGTTTATCGTTTGCAGTCATTAGCACAGACATTTTCCCTCTCAAGTCTTTTGAGGTAGGTCCTAGATATAAGGTTATTCCATACACATACATGCTCCAGAATTCATATATAACAGATGAAAACATTTTGTTTTTATATCTAGCCAGAATTCCATTACCATACTGCAGAAACTTAAATTTAAAATGTAATCCTAGCATCATATACATTTCCCCTGATTATACCAAAAAAAAAAAAAAAATACCTTTTGGTTAGTTTGTTTAAATTGGGATCTAAGCAAGACCTACAAGTTCTATTTGGGAACTGAAGAAATGGTCTAGTGGTTAAGAACAGGTACTGCTCTCCTGAAGACCAGAGTTATATTCTGGCATCTAAGTCATATGGTTCACAACTGCCTGTAACTCCAGCTTCAGGGGATTCAACATGTTCTCTGGCTACACTGGCCCACCAATGCATGCAACACACCCAGGCATGTGCACACACATGTGCACACATAGACACACCAAGAAAAAAAAACAAAGATTCCATTTGGTTGTATTGACCCTTAAATTTCTTGTATTAGCGTTCCCCTATCTCTTTCCCCCCCCATATATATATATTCTTTTCTTTTTTGGTATACATACTTTAAAGTTGTCCTTTGCAGCCACAGAATTTTAGCATATATAGATTTATGGTTTCAGTTCTCTTAGGTTCATGCAGCTGTGAGTACAACCAGGATACAGAACAGATTCATGTCCCCCAAACCATCTGTGCGTGTTCTCATAGTTATAGCTACCCACCCCTTTTGCCACTGGCACTCACTGATCTGATCTTTGTCATTGTCGTTCTGCCATTTTGAGACAGTCATATAAACAGAATTATACGGCCTGCAACCTTTTAGGAATGTCATCTTTGTCTTAGAAAACTGCATTTGAGATTCATCCATTTTGCATGAATCAATAGATTTTCGCTCTTTGGTGCTAAGCTGTATCTCCATGTGGATTATCACAGCTTATATATTATTCATTCCCCTTTGTGAGGAGATCTTGGTTTAGGTTAAAGTTAAATCTAGCTTCGTGCTATGGTTAAATTCCCAGCAGGGATTTGTTGAATTACGTGTATGTTTAGCTTTATAAGAGCACTGCAAACTGTTTTCCCAGATATCTGTACCATTTACCTTCCAACCATCCACATAAGAGTTCCAATTGCTTTTAAAGTTAACCTATTCTATATTAGCTATTATAAAAGGCATAGATGGATGTCTCATTGAGATATTTTTACTAGTTTTTATATTATGTACATGGGTGTTTTGTCTGCATATGTCTGTTTACTATGTGTGTGCCTGTAGGCATGGAGACCACAAGAAGGTATTCAGTTTCCTAGAGCTGAAGTTACGGATGGTGTGGTTTGCTGCTGCCGTTTGGTACTAGGAACCAAACCTGGTTTCTATGCAAGAGAAGCAGGTATTGCTAACCACAGAGCCATCTTGCCATCCCCTTGATGTCTCATGGTTTTAATTTAGCATATCACTGATCGTACTAGTGTTAGGACAGCTTTTCTTTTTTTCTTCTTCTTTTTAAATTAATTTATTATTATTACATAAGTACACTGTAGCTGTCTTCAGACCCACCAGAAGAGGGCGTCAGATCTCATTATGGATGGTTGTGAGCCACCCTGTGGTTGCTGGGATTTGAACTCAGGACCTTCAGAAGAGCAGTCACTGCTCTTAACT
The DNA here is from genome assembly GCA_019843815.1 of Montemys delectorum. Taxonomy (NCBI): domain Eukaryota; kingdom Metazoa; phylum Chordata; class Mammalia; order Rodentia; family Muridae; genus Montemys; species Montemys delectorum. Next base: position 20,048 of record JADRCD010195967.1, on the reverse strand, counting down.
GCTGAGCCATCTCGACAGCCCAGGGCAGCTTTTCTTATGCTTATCTTCCACCTGTTTCCTTTGATGAGTTGTCTCCAGTCTTTTGCCCACTTTTTGGCCTGTGAGTATTTTCAGATGCAGATAGTTGCTAGCATAGAGTAGAGTAGAGTAGCTAAAAGCACGAGCTTTCAAGGGTCCATAACACAGAGTGAACTGAACCAAATGGGACCAGATGACCCGGCTGCTGAAGAGCCTTCCCGGTTTGTGCTAAGCACTTGGGTAGGTATGCATTAAGGGAGGTCAGGTAGGGAGTCTCCTGTCTTAGAAGCACTAGTGAGACAACCAGAAACTGTCTCGAGATAGTCTCTTTGGCGCAAATGCAAGCTCTGGAGAACTGGCCCGGTAGGACCTCACAAGCCTCCCTTGTTCACTTCCGCGGAAAGCACAGGCCTCTCTGCTGATCCAGCTGCTGCTCAAGCCTGGCTTATGTGGCTTGTGTGGGAACAGGCAAGGTTTCGGAGCCTGGGCTCAGGCTGTTCCCTAGAGAGGAGCCTCTGTCAGATGTGTGACTTGCAGCTAGCCTGCTCGGTTTTGGTTTTTTTTTTTTTTACACTAAAAGTTCTGAATGTTTGTATTCTGATCATTCTTTCCTTTCATACAGTCTGTATTTGCTATCATGTCGAAGAATTCTTTACTAAAGACCCAGGCCGTTACATTTTTCTTTAGACTTAGATATTTTGTATTATTTATTTACATCAATGTTCATGATCAGGTATGAGCTTTATCTTTAGAACTCTTTTTTTTTTTGTTTTTTTTTTTGTTTTTTTTTTGCCTGTGCCTGAATGTTCTTTGTGTTTACTGTTGAAAGGGCATCTTTCATCACGAACTGCTTTTTTTTGCACCTTGGTTAAAAACCAAGAGACCATGTTTATTTGGGTCTGTTTCTAGGCCCTGTTCTGTTACATTGATCTAGGACTGTAATTCCTTCGCTTGCTATCCTGAGTTTAGTAGTTTTTAGAAAGTTTTAAAATTAGATGGTGGAATTTTCCAAGCTTTGTTCTTTTTTCAAAATTGCTTTGGCTCTTCTTAGGCTTTGGCTACTCTTAACTCTTTTTAAACTCCATTTTCATTTTTAAATGAATTTGTCTATTATCTGTACACATAGTCCTGTGACACTTTTGGGTGGGATGAATTAGATCTCCACATTGGGGTGAAAGGAAGTGTCATCTGCTGGGATCTTCCAGGACACGAATAAGGAGTGTGTTCATTTAGACCTTTTTTGGTTGTATGTAGCTGGAGTTTATTATTTTATTCCAGATTCTCAGTTCGGGCATTTTTTTTTTTTTTCGAGACAGGGTTTCTCTGTATAGTCCTGGCTGTCCTAGAACTCACTCTGTAGACCAGGCTGGCCTTGAACTCAGAAATCCTCCTGCCTCTGCCTCCCAAGTGCTAGGATTAAAGGTGTGCGCCCCCACCACCCTGCTCTTTATATTCATTTTTATTAGATATTTTATTTATTTACATTTCAAATGTTATTCCCTTTCCCAATTCTGTCCCCCAGAAACCCCTTATCCCATACCCCCACTTCTATGAGAGTGTACCCCCACTTACCCACCCACTCCCGCTTCCCTGCCTTCGCATTCCCCTACACTGGGGCATTGAGCCAAGGGCCACTTCTCCCATTGATATCCAACAAGGCCATCCCCTGCTAAGTATACTGCTGGAGCCATGGGCACTCCTTGGTTGGTGGTTTAGACCCTGGGAGCTCTGGTTGTTTGATACTGCTGTTCTTCCTATCGGGTTGCAAACCCCTTCAGCTCCTTCAGTCCTTTCTCTACCTCCTCCATTGGGGAACCTGTGATTATTTCAATGATTGGCTATGAGCATCCACCTCTGTATATGTCAGGCTCTGGCAGAGTTTCTCAGGAGACAGCTATAACAGGCTCCTGTCAGCAAGCACTTGTTGGCATCTACAATAGTATCTGTGTTTGGTGACTGTATATGGATCCCCGGGTGGGGCAGTCTCTGGATGGACTTTCCTTAAGTCTCTATTCCACACTTTGTCTCCATATTTGCTCCTGTGAGTATTTTGTTATTTACCCCTTCTAAGAAGGACTGAAGGACCCACCTTTAGGTCTTCTTGAGCTTCATGTGATCTGTGAATTGTATCTTGGGTATTCTGAGCTTCTGGGCTAATATCCACTTATCAGTGAGTGTATACCATGTGTGTTCTTTTGTGACTGGGTTACCTCACTTAGGATGATATTTTCTAGTTCTATCCATTTGCCTAAGAATTTCATGAATTCATTGTTTTTAATAACTGAGTAGTACTCCATTGTGTAAATGTACCACATTTTCTGTATCCAGTCCTCTGTTGAAGGACATTCGGGTTGTTTCTAGCTTCTGGCTATTATAAATAAGGCTGCTATGAGCATAGTGGAGTATGAGTCCTTGATATATGTTGGAGCATCTTCTGGGTATATGCCCAGGAGTGGTATAGCTGGGTCCTCAGGTAGTATTATGTCAAATTTTCTGAGGAACCACCAGACTGATTTCCAGAGTGGTTGTACCAGCTTGCAATCCCGGCAACAATGGAGAAGCGTTCCTCTTTTTCCACATCCTTACCAGCATCTGCTGTCACCTGAGTTTTTGATCTTAGCCATTCTGACTGGTGTGAGGTGGAATCTCAGAGTTGTTTTGATTTGCATTTCCCTGATGACTAAGGATGTTGAACATTTCTTTAGGTGCTTCTCGGCCCTTCAGGTTTCCTCAGTTGAAAATTCTTTGTTTAGCTCTGTACCTCATTTTTTAATAGGGTTATTTGATTGTCTGGAGTCTAACTGCTTGAGTTCTTTGTATGTATTCGATATTAGCCCTCTATGGGATGTAGGATTGGTAAAGCTCTTTTTCCAGTCTGTTGGCTGCCATTTCGTCCTATTGACAGTGTCCTTCAGCTGCTTTTAGACTTCATCACTAAAGTGTCATGTACATGTTTAGTTATCCTTGCATGTAAACTCCTTTTTGGAGCAACTGAAAATTGCATTGCTGTTTAATTCTGGTTTATAATTATTACCGAGATAATTGTGTATCTTGTAACCTATAGCTTGTTGAACTTAGTCCTAGGAGTTAACTTTGTAATTTCTTTGAATTTCCTGTATAAACAATAGTATTATCCAGGAATCGGAAGTCACTCTTCTTTTTCTAATTTGTATTATCTTTCAGCTCTTGATTCCTCTATCACCATTTTTTTTTTTTAAATGAACAGTGTGGTCAGTACAAGTTAAATTCTCATAGTTGACACAGTTGGCTGGGCAGCCCAAGATTAAGATATCCATGTCTGGTCTTTGCTTTCAAAATGGTCCCTTGAACCCTATGTCCTCAGATGGGGATTAACACTGCATCCTCATATGGCAGAAGGTAAAAGGGTAAACTAACTGGTTCCCTCAAGCCCTTTCTTGAAAAGGATACCAGCCCAGCATGTTCTGGCTTTGTCTCACCATATTGTTGGATTAACAGTGGGATGTCAGCAGGGATTTGGGGGCACAAAACATTCAAACTATACTTCCGGAACACACTGAGTTCTAAGTTTTGAACCATATTTATATTCCTGAGTTTGACTCTACTTGGTTATACTGTTCTATTCTTTTTACATATCCTTGGATAACTTGAGAATTGTTGTGCCAGTTCACAAGGGAAGTGAAGAAGTGAGGAGTTTTTTTTTGTTTTGTTTTGTTTGTAATTTTATTTTTGTACTGTACCTTCTTTGCAGAATGTCTATTACATTTTTTGGTTTTAACAAGACAATATTGATAACAAAATGAGTTAGGTAGGCCTCATTGTTTCTCATTCCTTTATAGAGTTGATTTGTTAGGAAACAAAAAAATTGTTTATTTTGCAGACCATCCACCATTATTGATTTTCCTCATTAGTCTTTGAGAATGGTTTCTATTTATTTTTCCAACTTCCCTAGTTTCTGTAAACTGAAAGAGAAATAGAGGATTAGTTAGATTTGGGTGCAATGCTTTTCCCCAGATAACTTAATAAGCAGGACTATACACATTTTATTGTATCAGCTCATAAGAAACACGTGTAGCTTCTTATAGTGATCCTGAAGATGATCAGGGAATGTGTGCATAAAATATCCTTTTACCAAATGCCTTAAAATCAATCAGCGATTTGTTATTTTATTGGTAATTAAAACTGCATTTCTAATTTTTTTCCCACTCTCTTTGTATTGATCAAGTGCATTTCCTAGACAAGAATTTCCATAGCGTTTTTTGGTTGGTTCTGTGGGTGTGTTGGGCTTCATACAGACCTACAAGAGATCTGTTGAGAAGTAACAAGGGTGACACATGGAAGAGAGGAATTCCTATTGAGTAGGCTGAACAGAACCTGTAACCATGAAGTGTACTGAACAAATCTTGCCTGGCTTCCAAAAGGAAGCTATGGAGTTGACTACCTATTAAGGTGGACAGAAATAGCCCAATCACTCTGGTTACCATCCTTGCTCAGTCATTGTTCTAAAGAGGCCTAATCTTAAAAGTTATGAAGCTGCATGTGGTGGGGCAGGCCTGTAGCCTGAGCATTGAGGGAGCCAGAGCCAGAGCCAGAGCCAGAATGATGACTAAGTTTGAGGCCAGCCTTATTTACATAGCAAGTTTCATTTAAGTCTGGACTGGGGTGAGACTCTGTCTTTAGGGGGGAAAAAAAAAGATAGGAATTCCACAGGTGCTGTAAGCTGAATATGCTGGCTAGTTCTCTTTCACACTCTCTGAATAGTTAGTATTTACTCTTGACTTTTTCATGCAATTGGTATACAATGTATCTTTGTGTCTAATACAGATGTCCCTTCTCCCAAATACTGCCCCTCCTCCACGGCTTACCTTCTTTTTTAAATAACCCACTGGGTCCAATTAGTGCTGTTTGTATTGCATGGGTGTAGGGCCATCCATAAGAGCAGGGGCAACCTTAGCAGCAGCTGTATCCCTAAAGAAAGATGACTCCTTCTCCATCTGCCATTAATTGCCAGTAGCTCCTTAGGGTTTTTGTTTATTTGTTTGTTTGTAAACAATCTTGCTGTATAACCAAAGTAGACTTTGAACATTTGGCCCTCCTGTCTCAACCTGCAGAGGGCTGGGATTATAGACATACACTACTACACCTGGCCCAGATGTTTTTAATCCCTACTTTGATGCAATTGTTACAAGATCACAATAGCCAGCTGTGTTGCCCATGCAGGCGTCAAGGCCAGAATCCTCCCTCAGCCTCCTATGTGCTAGGATTACATGTGTTTGCCCTGATACCTGACAGTTAAATGTAGTGCTTCTAATAAAATGCCAAGTCATTTTTTTTGGAAGGGCTATGTATAAGTTGTATCTACATGGATACTACATCTTGAGTTACAATTTATAAATAAGAGGCACAATATAATCTTGATTCTTTTATTCCTTTTGAAGATAATGTGTGTTGTAGCAAATTCTAATGGTAATGATTCATTTTAGAATTAGAACATATGAGTTTTAGAATTTTTTTAAAGGTTTTGTTTGTTTGTTTGTTTGTTTACTGTATAGACTTGGCTGTAACTGACTGTGTAGAACACTCAAACTCACAAAGATGTGTGTGCCTCTGCCTCCTCAGGTCCTATGATTAAAGTATACACCACCACACCTGGCTGAATTTTGGAAATTATAATGGACTTCAGTCAACTGTAGTCATTATTATTTTTAATGTGTAGGTTGTTTATTCTTAAACCAATAATAGCAGTTTTAAGGCTCATCCCACTTGGAAGGTGTGGGTAGAAGGGTCAGGAGTTAAAGGTTAGTCTTGCCTGCATAGCTAGTTCAGGGCCAGCCTGGAAGACAAAAGGGCCTGTCTTAAAGTAGTTAAAAGGGGATGGGGAAGCCCTTGCAAAATTGTTCCTGTTTTCCTATTCATTATGGAACATGTCAGACACATTAAGAAGTACAGAACAGCATTTAATGAACCACATGAATCACCAATCTTTGACACTTATCAGCTGGACCAATTGTATATTCATAGATTATTTAAGAATTACCAGATGTCAGGTAATTCTGAGGGATATTGTCGTGACTCACTAATGACATCACCGTCTGTGTGGCATGACAGCGTCCCCTCTACTGTCCTGCAGTCCCCGCACTGGGACTGCATCTCATTCCTTGCATCCACCTTATCTACTCAGTACATGTTTTCCAGCCACAAGATGCTATCAGCTTTCTTTTTCCCCTTTTATTTCATGAAATCCCTCTGGAAACTGTATTATTATCCAAAAAATTATTGTCTTTCCTAAGGATTTCCCTTTAAGCTAAACCCATTGCAAATATAGTTTACCATATTGCAAGGTAAGTTATGTTCAACTTTACAGTAGAATATTTAATAGGATATTTTCTCTTGCCAGAACCAAAGCCCAGGTCAAATTTAAATCATGAATGGTGGGCTCACAAAACTGGAGAAGGAGAGGAAAGGAGCAGATCCAAAGCTGTTTGAGCAGCTGAACTTAGTTACCAAGAACCCATTTTACCAGGTGGAGACCACTGTCCAAGCAACAAATATTCTCTCCTAAAAACAAGGCCTCCATTGTAGGAGGAGAAAATGCCTCTGAACATCCCTAGTCTGCCTTACATGACAAATGTGTAGAATTTTTGAGAGAACTTAATGAGAGACTCATAAAAAACTCTGTGACTCCTATTTTTTCCCATACCTGGGAATGGGCAGTGACAGCGACTGGCACAGTGGGCATCTGGGATGAGGAGTGCTTTGACAATGAACAAAAAGGCTGGCAGGACTCTGGCCCCATGCCTCAAGGTGCTATTATATTCTCTCTGGAGCTCTCGGTATGTTACAATTACCTAGAATGCATGGCGTTCCTGGTTTAATCCCTAGGACTGCCTCTCCTGCAAGAAACCTCTTGTGTTTTTAAACCGTTGTTCTTGATTCCCAGGACTGCACACAAGGCTGGTACATGCCAGGCACGCACTCTATGACTCAGCTGCACCCCTTATCTTGTTGGGCTTTCTGATGTACACGATTTATCATCTCTATGATAGAGTAGCTTTCAAGTTATATGGCACAGAAACCCCTCTATGTCTGCTTTCATCCTACTAGAATACAATCTCTGTGTGCTGCCATATTCAAATGTTTTGATGAATTTTTCACTCACTTGACATCTAACGTGATCAAGAAACAGAGTATTTCCCACACCTGGTCTTCCTGAGCCCAGTTGGTTCTCCCCAGCTCTGCTCGGCAACTGTCGATCTGCTTTCTGTCACTACAGGTCCTACGTGTTTTCCTAGAGCCTTACATAAATGGGATCATGCCATGTTTACTCTCTTTTGTGTCTGGTTTCTTTCATTCAGTATTCTGTTTAAGATTCATCCATGGATGAAAATGTCATAATGCAATCCATTATTTTGTACCCTCACTTAGGGAAAAAAAATAGACTCTGAGGATCTGGTTCGGGGCAGGATGCATAAGATCAAATATATTGTATGAAAAGATCTTCACAGTGAACTTATGGTTATTTTACAGTAGCTTCCAGAACAGCATATGTGGACATGCAACGATTTGTTTATCCTTTTACAGATAGCGCATAGTAGGGCTGCTTCCAGTTTAGAGTCTGTTATAAAGGTGATGTAGATATTAATAAGCAAAGGACATCATTTTTTATTTCCCTAATGGTTTCCATTTTTATTTTGCAGGCTGGTTTTGTCCTTGCTTGTACGCAGCAGTGGTCCCTGTAGTTTGTTGCAGATCCCCAACCCTTTTGTCTATAATTACATGTTTGTTAAAACTTAATATTCCCTTCTACTGTTAACTGTACCGCCCCATGCCATAGACCTTCTGAACTTAATCGTAAATATACTAGGACAGTGGAAGACAGTCATTTCTGGTACAGAAATATAAAGAACAGTATAACCCCCAGATGCTTTCTGTTCTGAGTTGAGCAAGAAGTCTGGCTTTAGATCCAGTCAAGACTGTGCTTAAATACAGTGAGTATCTCCATCCTTGGATGCCACTGAGCTTAGTTAAAAAAAAAAAAAGCAAAACAAAACCTCCAGGAAATGAATAGAGAAGTGCAGAATGTAAGAATTAAATGTTCTTCCATTCAGCTTTTGTTGAGAACTATGTTCCTAAGCTCTGGGGATTGTGGTTGGATTCAGTATTGAGTAAAATGGCCTGAGCTCATGAAGCTTATTTATATTCTAGACCAGGGAGAGGAAAAATAAAAATCTGTGTTATGCTGGATGGTGAAGTGCTGGGAAGAAATGTGGAGCGGGGAGGGGGACACAAAAGGCTGTGTTTGTAATCCACTCTTGTCGAGGGCTGCTTGAAGGCAGTGCTGATCTCTATCTCTAGCATTTATCACGGTGTCAGCTGGATCTTAAGTGCTGCAGCTGTGTTTCCTGAGTGGAAGAAGTGACTGAGAGGATGCAGTGCCAGCTTTATCTCATGAAATCGAGGCAATCCTGCTTACCTGGGTGCTTTCACGGGCTTCCAGTCAGGTCATAATTATGTCAGCAAGAACTGTGCCCTTCTCCTCTCCTTGCTTTTGCTGGCTTTTTTTTTTTTTTTTTCACCTTTCTGTCTCTGTCTCTCTCCTTAACCAATAATATATATTTTTCTTGGAAACTAGATTTCTTTTAATGTACCTTTAAAATAATAGGTACTTGATTTTTAGGAATACATGAATTCTTTCAGGATTGTGCTAAGTAAAATAGGAAAACATTTGACAAATGACTTAGGATATCAATTTGTAGAACTTTGGTATTCTCAGGTCTCTGGAAAACTGGCATGCTTATATTACATAGAGCAGAAAAAAAAATTTAAAATACGGTTCAGTGTCGAGGAACAATGTGCTTAATGTGTAACTGAGTTGAAATAACCTCTGTGCTGTGTCATTTCATACACATAAACTACAGCAGGTTACAGAAATCACTTGAGTTTTCTTCCTTATGCTTTTTAAAAAAATACATTTCCAGCCCATGGTATTAAACCTTCTATCCTTATTACTTTTGAAGTATAATGAAATTGAATGTAAAAGGAATAGGAAATTGTTACATACATGATGGTTTCATAGATTGGGATATCTACGTAAGGTCTACACAGTCTGGCAGACTGAGGCTAGCTAGCTACAGATACTAGGATGATAGGTATTGGAAAACAACCTATTTCCTGCCGTTGTTTGGTGACAGTTAAAGCTTGTGGATTTCTATGTATTTTGCAAAGCTTACTATACTTTGCAAATATAGGGACTCTGCTGCTCTTTTTTATGAGTATAAATATCACAAAATATGTTTTTAGTATACATTTGGTTAACTTACAGGGACTTCGCTTTGGTAATAATTACTTCACAGGAACAAAGTAACCTTTAGGCTCCTTAATTAGCCCAGCTTTAAACTTGAATTCCTTGTCACTCATTACTATGCTAGCAATTGAACTATTGAACGCAGGGCCTCCCTCAAGCATGTTAGGCAAGCGCCCTCTCTTGTTGTCTATGATTTAACAATGTAGGTGACAGTGTTGTTTTCTGCTCCAATAGTTGGATGCATATCTTCTCCACTTAGGGGTACTATTTTCTGAGTTACTCATGCCTTCCTCCCATTTTTTGTGAAGACTTTAAAATGAATGCCCAGGTGAATACAGGATCTTAGAACTGCTTGAAAACCTTTGACATCTCAAATGGCTAATACCTCTACCATGCAATTTTGCTTTTGGTTTTAGACTCGATCTCAGTATGTCGCTATGGCTATCCTGGAATTAACCATGTAGACTAGGCTGGCTCACCCGTGCCTGGAATTAAAGGTTTGTACCACCACTCCAGACCCTACCACATTAAGTGTTTTACCCATTCCTTTAAATATGACAAATATCCAGTAGGTGTTTAATTTTTCCTCCAACACACTGTTAGTCCCTGATTTTTAATTAAATGAAGGTAAACCTATTTTCTGGAATGCCCATCCTTGACCCATATTCAGCAATTATTGTTCTGAGTAATATTTATAACCATTTCCCCCACCGAAGGCAATCTATCATAAAAATTATTTCAGCTATGTATTCATGTACTAGAAAAAGAGCCGTTAGATTTCCAGTTCTGGTAATAAGTATTGCTTCTTTATGACTTCAATTCTATACACTCATGCCATGGCCCTACCCTGTAAGCCCTTCCAAATAAATAAGGTAGACATGATATATCGATCTAAAAATCCTAGTGCCTTTCCACTTCCTAAAGCATCCTAGTGAAAATCTGCTTAGCAAAGCGTCTAATCTATTAACTAAGGAGCTATATTTAGGTTATCGTTTTTTTTTTTTTTTTTCTCAAGCATCAAGTTCAAGCCTGGGGAAATGCCCGGGTGCGTTTAATAGTGGCGAGCTCCAAGCTGGGCCAGGTGCAAGACTCGCAGAGATGTTTATGTCTCTAGTCAACTGTTTCCATTAAAATCCCGCTGGTCTGCGCTACCACGGACCTGAGTTGACAGCAGCGCTCCTTAAATCATCAGCTAATTCCAACCTATCCATGGCAGGTCTGCCATCTATTTTAAGGTCCTTCGGAGGTCCGACAGAGTAGGACTTGGGATCCGAGCCTGTGGGACCAATACAAGCAAAAGCTTGGGGTTGGGGGCGGGGGTCGAAGGCTGCTAACCCTCTGCCTGGTCCGGACAGCCTTGAGCGCCCCGAGTTTCCGGGTCTTATTTTCCAGTCGCAGACCTAGAGAAAGCGCAGCGCCGGGCAGCCTGGCCGGCCGGGTGACTTTAGCGGGCCAGCGCCGGGGTGGAGAGAGCGCGGGGCAGCGGCGGGGCAGGAGGAACGCACTCGGAGGCAGCGGAGTTCGGCCATCGCGCTCAGGCCGCTTTCAGAACGCTCGCCGCGGCTTGGAGCGCGGGCCCCGCCCCCGCCGGGGTTTCCCCCGCCGCCCGTCTCATTTGCATGGCGCGCCCCTCCCCCGCCGCTATTGGCCGGCGCCGGGCCCCGCCCTCCCGCCCTCCCCTCCCTCCGCCGTAGGGTTCCGTCCCCCGAGCGCCCGGAGCTGCGGGCAGCGGGCGGACTGTTAAACCGCGGCGGCGGCAGCGGCGGCGGTGGCGGCGGCGTCAGCCGGGGCGGGAGCGGGGCGCGCTCTGGAGACGAGTCGGCGGCGCCCCGGGTGGGGGGAGGCGGGCGGACAGCTAGAGATCGCCTACGGCGGCCCCCACCACGGCCGGACCGAAGGTGCGGCGGCGGAGGGCAGCCAGGGCGCCCCAGCAGGCGAGTGGCCGGCGTCGCAGCGGCGGGCTGAGGGGGGTGGGTCTCCTCGGCGGGGGACGGCGGCGGCGGCGGCGCGGGGCGGGAAGAGCGGAGGAGACCCGCCGGGTGGACTCGCGGGCTCGGCGTCCGCCGGGCAGTCCCCCTTGCACCCCGAGTCCTGCTGGCCGTTGGACGGCGGGCCCCAGCACAGGACCGTGCTTTGGGGCAGGGGGTCGGACCGCAGCCAAATTTAAACGGCTAAACCTAACAGCCTTGGCAGACACGGCGGGGCGGGGAGGGGAGGGCGGGGCGGGGGGCGGGCCCGGACGCGAGTCACGTGGGTAGGGAGGGGGCGGGGCTTGGCAGGCCTCCCTTTTGTTTTGGCCGGCGCGTGCGCAGAAGGCGGAACACGTGGTTTTTTTTTTTCCTTGGGCACGCCCCCTCCACCCCCCCATCCCCCACCTCCACTCCCCAAGGCTGGAGCAGCCGCGCCTCTGCGGCGGGCGGGTGTGGGGAGCCCGGTGGGGAGCTTTTCGTAACGCTGAGCTTGGCTGGCTAGCGGCGACATTTATTTATTTATTTTCTCATTTTCGGGCCGTTATGGATTTAACCTTTAGAATTGTTTGGGGTGGAAGGGATTGTTGTGGGTTATTGGAAGGTAACACGTCCCGAGTTCGTGTGGCAGCTTGTGCCCAAGAGAGGAGAGGACTAGCTTTAAAAAACGAGAAAAGTAGCGTTTGGTAGGGAGAGAGAGAGGGAGGGAGAGAGGGAAAGAGCAGAGAGCAGGACGGTGTCGTGTGGTCTCGAACCATGGACGGAGCTGTTGGGCTCTGCCTTGCAAGGAGCGGGCGGGCGCTGCGTGGGCGTCCTCGCAGGAGGCGCGGTGGCGGTTCCCTGTCCTCTCTGTTCCCATCGCGGGTTCCCAGGAGGTTGGAGTTGTGGGAGTCAACCTTCTGCCTTTGATTCCCCCAACTTGGAGGCTGAATCTGCTGGAGAGACTAAGCAAGATTGGCCGCCAACCACATTTAATAGTTTAACTTTGTGTCTGTAGAAAGGTTTTATTTGAATCCTGATTGGATAGGGCAAGTTTGTTAGCAACATAACTTCCCCGAAACTGTTACTGAGCCCAACTAGCAAAACTGGCAGGATTTGAGGGTAGAGGTAGTTCTAAAAATAAATCGACAGTGGAGGGGGAAAAAAGCGCAGGTGTGGAACGCAGATTGTTTAATGATGCCGGGGGTTGATTTCTGCGGTTTCCAGAGAGCTAACTAGCTGTTTCCTTGGGCAAGTCACAGCCTTGCTGATACATCTGTTTCCTCTGGAAAACCGTTTCATAATACAGTCCCTGCCTTAAAAGAGTGTAATGAAGATCACGTGCCTTGCGTTAGTGAGCATAAATCACCACGTAATGTGGTGGTGTAACGAAAGGTCAGTTTTTAACAAATTTTCGGAATTTTAAGAATAAGCCGTGAAATAAGATATATTTAATTTTTGCCAGATCTGTTGCACTTTTTGTTTTGTTTCTGGTCATGTCACCATGCTGGCCTCCAGGCTTGCTGTGTAGTCCACGTCCCTTTAGAGCTGACATAGGAGCATGAGCCGAACTGCTGTGATGTTACGATAGGTTTCTCTTCACAGTTTGAAAGATCACTGTCAAGGTCGGCTATCACTTCTTCATAGTTTTGATCTACAGAAATTGTTATTACTCCCCTTCCTCAGCCTTTCTAGGATAATTTTCTTAAATGTGAAACTTGTAATCTTGGCCAGTAATACCATACATTTATAAGATCTTGGTAATAATTGTCTTTTCCAGTAACAGCTGCTGCTTTTCTTACATGTTATTATAAAATTGCCTGGAAAGCTTTGTATTTCTCTATTTTTCTATCATCTTTGTGTAATTTTCCCTAAAATTGGAAATCATGCGTTTTCAGTTAATTTAAAAGTAAAAACATTAAATATTATTAAAAACATTCTTTGAAAAATGATTTTAACAAGTGTTTAACATTTCATCATATGAGTATATTTTAAGTTTTTCTTATTGGCAAATGTTTGGGTTTTTTTTTAATATTTTGTGTAAGTTATTACACAAGTCTTTGAAATAAATAGTATACTCCTCTTTCCTCGTTAGATTTGTAGGAGAGGAGTCACTGAGTTCAAGCCTGTTTTAACGTTTTTATGCTCTTGTGACACCCCAATTTTGAGCATGTAGTATTAATTTATTCATAGAGGTATGAATGTGTCTCCTGCCATATCCTTGTTTATCACCCAGGATTGGCTTTATGGGGAAAACCTTTAATTTGCATTGTTTCCTCACTGCCACTCCCCCATGGTCATGCATGTGGTATCTAGTGCATTTCCTAACTTACTGTTACAGACTGGAGAGAAAACTGCTTCATATTTACCTGCAGCGTAGCAAGTAGTGGATGTACAATAAAGACTTGCCTATTGGCTGCTAATATTTAAACTTTTTTTTTTTAAACTGGTGAGCAGTCAGAAAATTGTCTTTTCCTTTTTTGTCTTAAGAGCAGAGTTGATAAAGTAGTAACTGATTGAGCTGTGTGAGGACTTGTGCCTTAAGGCTAGGCCTCACTGGTCTTAACATTTTCTATTCAGTGTTCCAGTAACTTCCCATTGTTAAGCATGCCATAACCAAAATGTTGGTCTGCTTTTTCTGCTCACATCCTTACTTACACTTTGGTCCCCTTTACTCGCTTATCACTCTTCCAAGGAGCTACTGTGAGCATTCCATCCTGATCGTTGTCAGACAAGTAAGAAGGCAGTGTCTACAGTTCTGTGATTTGTTCTGGACTGTTGACAGCCTGCCTGTTACTGCCTGTGGCATCCTCGCTGCCTTTCATCTATTCTGTCATATAAACCTTACATGCAGCAAGCCACTCGTGCTTTCATGATGTCTGCCTTGGGTTTACCCATGTCTTTGTTCCTTTCCATTTAAGTCTGTCTTTACTATGTGAGGTGTCAGGTGAAGGAGTAGCAAGTTGCTTCCTTTAGGTTTAGGACTGTCTTTAAGTCTGGGGCTGATGTGGTTTATCAGAAGTTATAGCAGAGAGTGAGGCTGCTTTGTAGTGCAAATGACAGTGGGAAATTCGCAACCAGTTTATGACTAATGTGTGTCTTCTGTTCTTAAAGCCTTTACTTCATTGTAGTACTATAATAGAAAAATCATACAAAATAACTCACAAATAATTATTTCCTGTTTTATTCAGTATGTTTAGAAAGAAAGAAGCTATATAATTTTCTAAATTTCTCCCTATTTTTCTTAAATGTTATACTAAATGAACATTTCACACACACAATTTTTTTCTTGTTTAGTCATGAAAGATAAAAACAAAAACATGTTAGTAAGAATGATATCATACTTTCCAGTTGGTAATATATAATAAAAATTGAGGATAATTCATAGTGGATTTTCTTTACTTCTTTCTTTCTTTCTTTCTTTCTTTCTTTCTTTCTTTCTTTCTTTCTTT
>JADRCD010195966.1:0-21200 GCA_019843815.1 Montemys delectorum | reverse complement strand
AAACAAACAAACAAACAAACAAAAAACAGTGAATTTATGAAATTCCTAGGGAAATGGATGGATCTGGAGAATATCATCCTGAGTCAGGTAACCTAATCACAAAAGAATACACATGGTATGCATTCTCTGATAAGTGGATATTAGTCCAGAAGTTTGGAATACCCAAGATACAATCCACAAACCACAAGGTTACAAATATCTAAATCAGCCTTTTGATCCATTTCCCCTCTTCCACCATACATTCAATAAAAATAAATAAATGAAAAAAAAATCTAAATCAGATATGTTCATCAGTGAGAAAATAGTCAAAATATATAAACTATATGTCCCAACTTTGTAAAAATAAAAATGCTCACAATAAATTGTTATGTTTAAAAACATTTGCGAGGGAGATTTGGTGGCACACACCTTTAATCCTAGTACTTAGGGGGTAGAGACAGGAAGATCTCTGGAGTTCAAAGACAGTTTGGTCTACATACTTAGTTCCAGGACAGCCTGGTCATCTTCCTAGACAGACCTGGTGGTAAACTCAATGTAAAATACAATTTTATTCACATTAAAAATTGACTATAGACTTGCTTATATCTGACTGAGAGCTTCAAAAACTAGTACCATTTGGGGAATAGAGTTAGGAAGGAGATATTATTTACATGTAATTATACATATTATAATAATTTAAGAATTTCAAGACCACGCCATCTCTTCCAGAAAACTAGGTAGGCTACATGCCCACAGACCTTTGTCATGCACTAGCTTCCAACAGACCCAGTCTTCAGTTGTCGCTCCCCATCGGCTGTGTCCCAGCTGCCAACAGACAGCTCCTCCCCTGGTCAACCATAGGCCATGTCTTCCAGAAGAGCAGGTAGGTCACTTACCCTGCAAGCAGACCTTCCCACTCTCTGTTCTCTCAGGTAGACATACCCTGTGGAGCCATGTAAGCTGCCCCACGAGAACTTGTTCCACTCTTTCAGTGGCCCCCCCCGCATCTGTATTCCTAGAAAATATGGGATATTATAAAAAGACCAAGCCTAAGAATAATAGGAATAGAAGAATCCAGCTCAAAGGCCCAGAAAATATTTTCAAGAAAATCATAGAAGAAAATTTGATTAACCTAAGAAGGACATGCCTATAAAAGGTGCAAGAAGCTTACAGAACACCAAACAGATTGAACCAGAAGGGAAAGTCTCGTCACCACATAATAATAAAACACAAAACATAGAACAAAGGAAGAATATTGTAAGCTGTAAGAAAAAAAAGACCTATTACACACCTATTAGAATTACACCGACTTCTCAATGAAGATTGTAAAAGTCCGAAGGGCCTGGACGGATGTCCTGAATACTCTAAGTGAGCAGAGCCCACACTACTATACCCAACAAAACTTCCCATAACACCATAAATGGAGAAAAGAAGATATTCCATTAGAAAGGCAAATGTAACCAACATCTATGTAGAAATCCAGCCCTACAGAAGGCTCTAGAAGGAATACTCCAACCTGTGCAACCAATTCACAAAAACAAAGGAAATAAAAACACCACCATCACCAGTATCACCTCCACCACCACCCTGGTCTGAAAAGGAATGGCACCCATAGACTCATGTGTTTGAATGCTTGGCCCCATTGAGGAGGAGCACTATTAGGAGGTACGGCCTTACTGGAGTAGGTGCTTCACGGACAAGGGCTTTGAGGTCCCATATGTTTAAGCTAGGCCTAGTGTGGTTGCTACTTGTGGATCAACCTGTAGAACGCTCAGCTCCTTCTCCAGCACCATGTCTACCTGCATGCTACCATGCTTCTTGCCATGACGTTAATGGTCTAAACCTCTGAAAATGTAAGCCAGCCCCAATTAGATGTTTTCCTTTATAAGAATTGTTATGGTCATGGTGTCTCTTCACAGTAATAGGCACCCTACTTAAGACACCACCACCAACAACAAAAGAACAGGAATTAACAAGCATTGGTCATTTCTCTCAGTATCAATGGACTCAATTCCACAAGAAAAAGACAGAGACTAAAAGACTGAATGTGAAAACAGGATCCATTCTTCTACTGCATACAAGAAACACACCTCAGGGCTGGTGAGATGGCTCAGTGGTTAAGAGTGCTGACTCTTCCAGAGGTCCTGAGTTCAATTCCCAGCATCCATCTGGTGGCTTACAACCATCTATAAAGGGGGCCTGATGCCCTCTTCTGGCATGCAGGTATACATGAAGACAGAGTATTCATACATTAAAAAAATACAGAAATTTTTAAAAAAATTAAAGAAACACATCTTGACATTAAAGATAGCCATTACCTCAGAGTAAAGAGTTGGAAAAATATTTTCCAAGAAAACAAACCTAATAAGCAAGCTGGTATAGCTTTGAATATCTAACAAAATATACCTCAAAATAATATTAATCAAAAGAGATGGGGAAGGACACTTCATACTCATCAAAGGAAAAATATTCCAAGATGATGTTTCAATTCTTAACATCTATTCCTCAAACACAGGAGCGCTCACATTTGTAAAAGAAACATTACTGAAGTTTAAATTTCACTTTGACCCACACATTGATCTTCAATTCCCCACTCTCACCAATGGACAGGTCATCCATTGGAGCTAACAGATGCTTTAAACCAAGTGGATATAATGTATCTACAGAATATTTTACCCAGACACAAAAGATTATACCTACTTCTCAACACCTCATGGACCTTTCTCCTCAACTGACCACATACAAGGTCACACAGCCAGTCTCAACATGAAAGAAAACTGAAATGACCCCTCGTAAGGAAATGAGCACTGCCAATAGGGTCAAAGTGCAGCCTACAGCTGGGAAATGATCTTCACCAACTCCACATCTGACACAAGGCTAATATCCAAAATATATAAAGAATTTAAGAAACTAGACATCAACAAACCAAATAATCTAATTTTTAGGTCCAAACAATTTAGAAATGGGGTACAGATCTAAACAGAGGACTCTCAAATGGCTGAGAACCATTTAAAGTAATGTCCAATATCCTTAGCTTCTAGGGAAATAAAAATCAAAATGACTCTGACATTTCATCTGACACCTGTCAGAATGGCTAAGATAAAAAACACAAGTGGCAGCTCATGATGTTGAGGATGTGGAGCAAGAGGAACACTCCTCCACTGCTGGTAGGAGTGCAAACTTGTACAGTAATCACTTCTGAATAAAAATGGTAGTTCCTTAGAAAATTGAAAATTGATCTACCTCAAGACCCAACTACACTGTTCTTGGGCATATACCCACAAGACACTCCAATCTATTACAAGGAGGCTTGCTCAAATATGTTCATAGCAGTTTTATTCATACTAGCTAGAAACTATAAACAATCTAGATGTCCCTCAACCAGAAGAAGAATGTATAAAGAAAAATTCCTACACAATAGATTATTCCTCAGCTGTTTAAAAAAAATGTCATCATGAAATTTGCAGGCAAATGGACAGAAGTAGGAACAAATCATCCTGAGTGAGGTAACCCAGATCCAGAAAGATAAAAATGGTAGGTACTCACAAGTGGACATTATCTGTTAGGTGAAGGACAATCACACTACAATCCATCAACCCAGAGAGGCTAAGTAACAAGGAGGGCTCTAGAGGGCACATATGGATCTCTCTGGGAAGGGAAAACTCGAATAGATTTTGTGGGTGAACAGATTAGATGGAGAGGGAAACAGAAGGGATCAGGTGGGGAAGGAGGTGCGACAGGAGAGAGTTCAGAAAGAGATGACTGGAATTTAGGGGGTAATGTGGAAACCTAGTGTGGTGCAAACTCTCTGGAATCTATGAGAGTGACCTTAGTGAGGAGTCTTAGTAATAGAGAATGCAGAGTCAGATCTGGCCAGCTTCTGTACCGGGGAAGGCTTCCAGTGGTGGGACTGGGACACTAACCAGACTACAAAGCCTTTGATTTATAACTTGTCCTCCTGCAAGATGTGCGGCTCAGAGCTTTTAGGAGTGGCCAACCAATGACTGGTCTAACGTGAGGCCCATGCCATAAGAGGAGGTCATATAACACTGATGGTCAGGAACTAGATAGAGTCTGGATAGTCCAGAGACCTAGGGGAGGACAAAACATGACTGGCCAAAAAAAAAGCAAAGAAAAGAAAAGAGAAAAGAAAAAGTTCATGAAATGTTTCCTAATGATATTCTGCTATACTTAGATTGATGTCTAACCTAATCCCCATTAGAAATTCTTTATCTAGTCGGGCAGTGGTGGTGCACGCCTTTAATCCCAGCACTTGAGAGGCAGAGGCAGGCAGATTTCTGAGTTTGAGGCCAGCCTGGTCTACAGAGTGAGTCCAGGACAGCCAGGACTACATAGAGAAACCCTGTCTCGGAAAAATAAATAAATAAATAAATAAATAAATAAATTCTTTATCTAGCAACTGATGAGAGCAACTGATGCAGAGACCCACAGCCAAACATCAGGTGGGATTCAGAGAACCCCAAAAAGATAGGGAGGAAGGAATGTCGGACCCAGAGGAGCAGAGAAAACCAGAACAAGCCCACAGAATCAACTAAGCAGGCTTCATAGAGGCTCACAGACACTGAAGTGGCAATCACAGAGTCTGCATGGGACCTCTACATGTATGCTGTAGTTGTTCAGTGTAGTGTCTTTGTGGGACTCCTAACAGTGAGAGTGGGGGTGTCTTTGACTCTTCATCTGTTCTTTGGACTCTTTGCCTCCTACTGGGTTGCCTTGTCCAGCCTTAATATGAGGGGAGTTGCCTAGTCTTATTTCAACTTCCTTACTTGATAGGCATGGGAGGCCAGTGCTTCTTTTCTAAAGGGAAAGGAAGGAGCAGTAAATTATGGGAGTGGGACACTGGAAGGAGTGGAAGGAGTGGAAATGGTGGATTGTATATACTGTATAAGAGAAGAATAAATTCAAAAATTTAGTATTGAATTTTTTTTTCTGTTCTGTAACTTTTCCCAACAAAACTGTTTACTATAGTTATGTTAAATTCACTTAGATATATAAACCTGCTAATAATTTTTATTAATTGCTTTATCTTATAATATATTTTCTTCCCTCCACTAAGTTCTATTACTTTTAGGAGTTAAATTAAGATGGTATCATGAGAGAAAAAAAACTAAATCTATCATCATAATTCACTTTCCCTTGCATCACATCAACTTCATTTCTGAAACACTACTGAAATATCTTCTCACTAAATGTCTGTATAATTAGAGTATCAATTGGCTCAAAATCATGGAGTGTCAAAAGGCAGGCAGACAGGAAACAGAAGACGCCTGGATTTGAAAGAATAGGAGGAAGAAAGTTTATCTCACTTTGATAATGACAATTTATTCAAATAATTTCTGATTCCTGTGTGGATTCAAAACCATGTGAAAGAGTCAGCAAATACTTATTATGAAAATCCTTTTTGTTTCCACATTAAGTTAAACCAAAAGAACTTTGGAAACATTAATTAATTCTGCGAACTAAGTTCCTTTGTCCATTGTAAGAAGTACAAAGGTTCAGAAATTTTTGAGAATTCACAAGAAAAATTCAGTAATATATATATATAAGCCAATAGTTAAGAGCTTCTTGTTAGAATGAAGTTAACATGAAACACTGAGGAATTAAGACTTTTAGTTTTACTTTCCTTTTATTTTGGGTTTTTGGTGGGAGTCACCAAAGCCTTTATGTTATCAAATACAACATGTGATTGAGGGGAAGACTGACAGAGAGTGGGGTCCATGAGGGTGCAGGGAAAGACTGACAGAGAGTGGGGCCCATGAGGGTGCAGGGAAAGACTGACAGAGAGTGGGGCCCATGAGGGTGCAGGGAAAGACTGACAGAGAGTGGGGCCCATGAAGGTACAGGGAAAGACTGACAGAGAGTGGGGTCCATGAAGGTACAGGGAAAGACTGACAGAGAGTGGGGTCCATGAGGGTGCAGGGAAAGACTGACAGAGAGTGGGGCCCATGAGGGTGCAGGAAAAGACTGACAGAGAGTGGGGCCCATGAGGGTGCAGGGAAAGACTGACAGAGAGTGGGGCCCATGAAGGTACAGGGAAAGACTGACAGAGAGTGGGGCCCATGAAGGTACAGGGAAAGACTGACAGAGAGGGGCCCATGAAGGTGCAGGGGTAAGCAGGACTTGCACATTAACACATTTATTTACATGTTAGTAAATGTATAAACTCATTAGAGGAAAGACTCAACACTCACGGTTTCTAGATGTCTTTTTATCCTCACTGCTAATTAAGTACGCTGAGACTATTAAGCATACCACAAAAAAGGCCACCCACACAGAGTTTAAAGAAAAACACTTTAAGTAAAACAATCACCTCACCTCTCGCTTGTCTAATGCAGCATACTCAGCTTCTATTTCCTCAGCCTCTGGATCCCGAGAGAACACCATCTGAGACTCCAGACTGAGGGCCAGGTCTTTGTGGTGTTGCTTTTCGGCACAATCACAAGGAGTATCTTTATTTTCATTTTCAGCAAACAAGTCTCCTCCATGTTTTACTAAAAGCTAAAAAAGATTTTTTAAAAAACTCACAACTATAGATTTGATTAAGTTATTTCCTGCTACAAATGAAATTAATTGTATAACTGGCATAACAAGTAGACAATGTATCTAAACGTATTTTAACGTAAAATTAAAATATAATTAAAAATTTAAATTAAATATATAATTAAAAATGTAAGTATGTTTTAAATGTTAGGAGACATTAGTTCGCAATGACTTTTTATTTTTACAGTTGGGAATTTTTTTTTTTTACTAATAAATGAGTTTCTTTGGCTAAAGAAAGTTAAACTTTCAACTTTAAAATCAAATTCTTAAGTATTCTGTCAATTTCCTCCAACCAAATAAAATTGTACTTAAATATAAACAAGATTATAGTTATTCAACACTTAAACTTTAAACCTTTCTCATGATTTTTCTTTCTTTCCTGTACTTTCGGTCAGCCATGCTATTGGTTCTTCTCATTGTCCTCTGTCTACTGTGTTTGTGTTTCTCTAATGTCCCCACACAGATCCAGGCCATGTGTCAGCTTAGACCAGGAGTTACTGCATGCACCTTAGCTCTGTCACTCCTGCTGACACACTGATTCCCAACTTGACTACAGAACGGAGGCACGCAGGCTACTGTAAACCTTCAGGGCAGTCACAGCTGGCAATACTGTTCCAGTACAGCGTTTTCAGTACTATGCAAGGATGAACTGGGCACCTTGATAGTCCTATTAGGTGGACCTGGAATAGTCATTATTTTTATAGGTGATTTCAATGTGGACTGTGCTCAAAGCTAGAGTTTTTTGTTCGTTAATCTGAACAGGACAGAGGTTTGACAATGACTGAGATAAGAGTCTTATTAAACTAGACTTGGATTCAGCTGGTTTGTCATCAGGCTGTAAGTTTTCAGAAGACTGACGTCAAGACTAGCTGGTGTCCTTTTCACGTAACACGTCAAGAGGCACTCACTGCTTTAAAAGTATATATTCCAACCATTAGGCTAGTAGTTCTTTCTTTGCTTGCATTAGATTACTTCTCCATTAACATTTTTGAATAGTTCAGTTTTCTGGACCTGACCTTAATGTCTAGCATCTAGTGGCTTCTACTTAATACGACATACTCTTCCCTCTTTCTAAGTCACTCTTATTGTTATTTTGTATTCTTTCCCTACAAAATTCTTCAATCTCAATATACTTAAAGCCTAGACATCACTTTTAAATCTGACAAGTAAAATAATCACCAGAGGAAAAGGCCAAAATACTCCTAGAATCTAATACTACAGATTTTGCTTTGGAGTCTGGCAGTCAGGTGTTTAATATAGTCAGAAAACTGAAGCTCAGATAGGAAGTTACATAGCTGCTGATCTGGAAGAATCCTGTTTCTTTTGTATTAAAACTCTAGGTGCTAGCAAAACCCAACACAATTAGGTAGACTCTTCAGTCGGGTTGGTGAATGGTTTTATGGATTTCAATGAAGTGTTAAAGGGCTGTGAAAGCAGCTGAAAATGTTAGGCAGGTTCTATGGGCTGTAATGAAAGAACAACTGTGACTTACCATGTACGCTGTGATGGTAAATTTCACTGGATCCAACAGTTACTCACAGTTATAGCTCTAAATAAGCATTTAGGGTCAAATGTACAGGAAATATGTGATATACCAATAATTTTTATAAAAATGTTTTTCACCAAGTGTGATGTACTCTCAAAAACTAAGCCTTTACACACCAGCCGTTTACAGAACCACTATTACAATTAATCACTAATAGAAATAAAATGTAGCCTACTGACTATGACTACCTTGGGAAAGTCTACCAAAGGGGAAAAGTGTTGTTAGATTATGCTAATTGATATCACCTTCATCAAAGTTCATTTCTATTCCAAAGCAGAAAAGAAAAACTCTTAGTTACAAAAACCCAGAATATTAATTATCACATTAAATTCCTACCAGTTTTTATATAGTACTAAAACTTTATTTTTGTGTGTTGGGCATCCATACGGAGAATTTAAGTCCTCTGTGTTATTAAAGCAAATGCATGTTATACATTGATAATGCTATACATGCATATGTGTGAATGGGTATGTATAAAGCATATATGTATATATATATGTATTCATATATACATATATGTATATATATATATATGTGTGTATCTAGAACATATCTCTGTGTGTATATATACACATATACATACATACATACATACATACATATATATGTATGTATGTATATACACATACACACACATTGGGGGAGTGCAGTAAGTGAGGGTGTTTTTGAGGTATGGTTCCTTTTTCCAATTCTTTATAGTTCATGGGCTAAACTGGGTCAAATCAAGCTGGCTGCCTCTTCTGTATGGATTTTAATATTCTTCAACAATTTAAATAACCTGAAGAATATTTCATGACACATAAAAGTTGTAAGAAAATCAGCTGGCAATGTTCACAAACTAACAATGTTTTGGAACACTGCTATACTTCTTTGTTTACATATTAACATATCATCTACAATCACTCATAGGCTATACTGGCTAAGTTGCCTAAAATATTTACTACTTAGGCTTTAACAGAAAAAAAATGTATTAACTCTTAAATAATTCTCTGGCATTTTCTAGCACAGAATCCTGAAAAGCAAGTAGGTTTTACCTCTACACAGGCTTTCATCCCTGAGGCTGCAGCATAGTGAAGGGGTGTGTTTTTTTTGTTATCAACTGCATCAATAGCTGCTCTCTCATATTCGCCCTGGTCGAGTTTTGCTCCTTTCCATCGTAAGATCATCTGCAGACAATCTGCCCTTCTGAAATCATCTTCCACAGGCCGTGCTAAGCGAGGATGAAGGGTTCCTTCAGATATCATGATTTGAGGTCCCATACACAACAAATGCATAGATGTTTCATTGTGCACATTCCGTTTATTTGGGTTTCCATCTCTACCAAAAAGAAAAGTCCTAAAATGGAAAGGAAGGATAAAAACAACTTTTTCCTACCTAAAAACACAGAGAAGATAACAATTTTAAGGTTAAAGTCTACTTCAAAGCTAAAAGTCCAATTTCTATTGAGGTGTGTGAATGACTAATTCACTTAATTAAGATGGAGAGCCAGCAAAACAGCCTAGCAGGTAACGTGCTGTCACATAAGGCTGACAATCTGAGTTTTATTTATAGTTCTGTCATGTAGCAGGACAGAAATGACTCTTTAAAGTTGTCCTCTGACCTTCACCATGAGCTGTGGCACATGTAATAAAGGCATTCATGTGCATGAATCACACACATGCACAAGAGAAATAAACTTTAGTGCCTATAAAGCATGACACTATATAAGGAAAAGGGAAAAAGAAAAGAGAGGAGGGGACAGAGGATGTTACCCAGCACAAGGTTACTTAAATAAAATAATAAAAATTTAAAATAAAGGAAAAGTCCTAACATGGCATTATGAGACAAAGAACCTGCAAAGATGCTGTTCAGTTCATTTTTCTGTTGGCCATCTAGTGCTGGGCACGAAGCTTATCCTTAAGAGTAGTTTGTTTTCCCAGTGAGACTCTCTTGGAGGAAACTAAATTTTCATTTACAAATGGTTAGCAATTGGAGATTGCTGCTGGGTGAGGGATGGGGGATTGTGTCTACTCCTTCTAGAACCTCCAGATGAGTTTTCACAGGACACAACCTGTTTTAACATACTTTGGATCAAGTATAGTATATGAACAAAATCTAGACTTTATATAGTTTAGGAAATGGAAAAGTAAGTTTAAATTGCCTTTCCAAATAACGGCACTACACCAACCATCTAACAAGTGGTCGACTATTACAGCTTGGGCTGAGCACGCTATTGTCATTTATTTTCAGCATTCTGAGCTGCTGTGGTCTCTCTATTAACTGGTATTCTTTTGGATGGAACTGTATGAATTAATTTTTTGTAGTGTTAATTAAAAATCTAATGGTCTAAGTGATATTTTTAACTTTTTAATCAATGCAGAATTTTAAAGAATCATATATCAATGTGAAATATATTTAATTCAGTGAGTTACAGAGAACCTCTAAACGTTGTCATCTTTTATTGTACAATAAATTACATTGGGTTTCTCACTACCAATTTATTAGAAAGTAAGAATTAGGAAGTTGTCAGTTTTATATGAAGAATGAGTCTTTCAAAATTTTAGCATTCATTTGAAAGATCAAACTTTATCGTTAGCATCAAAGACTAGTGGTTGCTTTACTTGAAAGATTTAATTAGATTTTGAGTAAACGTCAGCCTCTCATTCACCATTTGAAAACAGTGCTGTATTGCAGTCAGACCAATTAATAAAGAAAGCATAAGAGGCCAAAATGCTGAGAATAAATGCTGAGCCTTAATTGGGATATGGAAAGTCGCGGAAGAGGTGGTGGAAAGAAGGCAAGAGCGAGAGGACAAGGAGTTGAGCAGCAAAAAGATGTTTTCTGGACATGACACAGCAACTGTTACACTCACTCTTTAACTCATGAAAGCTGTGGTGATCTGCACATGATCTGCACAAGATTAGGTCACTCAGTATTTTACCATGGACTGGGGAAGAGCCCACAAGGCCCCTCTCCTCTCAGGGGTCTGTTGGCAGTCAAAGGTCCAAATGGACCATAGCAGAACAATGTATACTCTTAAGGAGTGAGCGTGAAAATGAACAAAGCGGTCACTGTGTCTAGTTTATATTTTAGGCAGCTTTTATAGTATTTCTCAAGTCTCTACCATAACAGACAGCTTTTCCTGAGAGAGTTTTTGTTGAGCAGTTGATTGACAGATCCATTTTGATTGACTCTTAGGTGAGGGAACAATGAGGTGTCACTTTTTCCTTTTTAAATAGAAAGCCCAGCAAGCCAATAATTTTAAGTTTAACTGGTTATCTATTAAGGACATTTCAGGAAGTTCAGAAGTCATACCAGAGCTAAGATGACACAGATCTCCAGTCCAGTAAAAGGAGTCCTTGGTTTAGTCCTTAGTTTTGTAAATTTCAGATAATGAGGAAGGAACTGTGTGCTTCCAGCAGTCTTTACTTTCACTTCTAATGCTAACAGCCTTGAATTGTTCTTAATCTCCTAAGCACTTTCCCTGTGGGAGATTACACTGCTCTGAAAAGGTCCCTTTGTCTACCCTTGCCCTTGAGAGTGTTCAATTTTCCTCTGTAATCTAATCCTGTTTTCTACATTACAGTGTAGACAGAAATATATTCAAAGCAGCAAGTACATAAACTACCTTTACTATTAGGACTCAGAGAAGATCATATAATATGACCATGACTCAGTATTATACATTTTCAAAGGTCACAA
The DNA here is from genome assembly GCA_019843815.1 of Montemys delectorum. Taxonomy (NCBI): domain Eukaryota; kingdom Metazoa; phylum Chordata; class Mammalia; order Rodentia; family Muridae; genus Montemys; species Montemys delectorum. The sequence goes on along the minus strand of JADRCD010195966.1, from coordinate 9,433 downwards.
GTGCTTTCCTTCTCACTGAATACTTACCCTAATATTCTGTTCATCCCGTGTCTAGCAGCATAGTGTAATGGTGTGTTGTGCTGATAGGGCTCTCCATAGGATATATTTGGATCAAGGGATTCTTTTAGCTGAGGATTATTTTCATATATTTGGCAAGCCAGGTTTTCATCACCATTGATGAGTGCTTTGCGGAATTTGGTGGTTGTATTTCCCATGTTTTGTTTTATTTTCTGATAGGCAGTGGCACTTTCTTTCTTCCTTCAGCCACTTCTTGAGTACTTCTACAACATGTTTCACATTCTGATGAAGGAGAAGTTATCAAATTAGACCATAGCACGGTAATTACAAAGCAGCATCCTAAAGACACAATTACAAATGTTAGCAGCATCTGGGAAGCAGATGAAGGGAATAAACATGCTGCCAAATTTATTGTATTTTAATGTTGCTAAAATTAACTTCTTGTTAAAATTTAACATTTTCCCATACAAAGACTATACATGGTTGTACAGCTGTACTTTACCTAGAAAAGTTGTCTACCCATATAAACTTTTTTCTTCACATGAGTAGGAATCAGTTGCACTGAGCTTCTGGCTGAATAAAATGATGCCTAATCTTGATGGTCAATCCAGTGACCTCAAGAATGAACAAAAAGCAGCTGAGCACAGCTGTGGGGAATTTTCTACATTGGATCATTTGAGGTAGGCAGACACACCCTTAGCCTGGGCGACACCTTCTAATAGCATCCTACACAAAAGCTCATGAAGAAAGAAGGAAGTTGTTTTTGCTGCTCATTATCATTCTTGCTGGCAAGTCCACCTATCCTGTTGCTAAAGCATTCATCTGTCAGGATTAGAACCTATTTCTTCAGAACTGATGCAGACAGGAGACCAGCAGGTCTCTAGGAATACTCCAGAACCTCTAGCACCAGACTGGAACACTGAGACACCCAGACTCATTGACTGAACAACTCAATGGACTCTTAATCTTCTAAAAGGTCAAATGATAAGCCATTATTGGGTTACTAGGACTACAACCTATAAGCATTTTAACACACACACACACACACACACACATATATATATTCAGGCTCATTCTATCAGTTCTACTCCTATAGAAAAACTCAACTAAAACACAGTCCAGTTAATTACATACAGGTACTACTAAGTCAATTTGTGGGTCACTAAAAAACAAAACAAAAAAACAAAAAAACAACTGAAATTAAGAACTGCAGGTCTTCATCCAGAGACTGCTCCACTTGGGGATCCATCCCATATACAGTCACCAAACCCAGACAAGTGCTTGCTGACAGGAACCTGATAAAGCTGTCTCCTGAGAGGCTCTGCCAGTACCTGACATATTCAGAGGTGGATGCTCTCAGCCAACCACTGAACTGAGCACAAGATCCCCAATGGAGGAGCTAGAGAAAGGACCAAAGGAGCTGAAGGAGCTTGCAGCTCCAAAGAAGGAACAACAATATGAACCAACCAGTACCCCTAGAGCTCCCAGGGACTAAACCATCAACCAAAGAGTACACATAGAGGGACCCATGGCTCCAGCTGCATATGTAGCAGAGGATGGCCTTGTTGGACATCAATGGGAGGAGAGGCCCTTGGTCCTGAGAAGGCTGGATGCCCCAGAGTAGGGGAATGCCAGGACATGGAAACTGGAGTGGATGGGTTGGTGAGCAGGGGGAGAAGGAATGGGATAGGGGTTTTTGGAGGGGAAACCAGGAAAGGGAATAATATTTGAAATGTAAATAAAGAAAATATCTAATAAAAAAAAGTGAATTTGGATGCTATAAAAAAAAAAAGAATTCCAGGTCTTGGGCTATAGTTTGGGAAAAGTGAAACTGCAAGTACTTATAAGAAAAAGACTTAAAATATAAGTAAATGTATAACTATACAGCTTACCGATACTCAAGATAATCATAGCAAACTAATAAAATTGGTCACACATAAGAAACAAAGATAATGATTATCCTATCCTTTAAAATCATTGAATATTCTTCTATTAAGGATTGAAAGCAAGGCTGAAAACATCAAATGTTTATGCACTCTACATGGGGAAGAAGTCATGGTGAGCATCAGATAGACAATATGAGGTGGGGAAAGGGAAAGAGAAACGAAAAACAGATCTGAAATGTGAAATGTCGTATTTGTTAACACTCTTTTAAACAAGCATTTTACCCCCTGAAAATGTCAAGTCCCCATCTGTACTGTAAGGAAAATGACTATGTCTCAGACACAGGTATAAAGATTATAAGAGAAAGTTTATGTAAATTATTTACAACAGACCTTGTTTAAAGGGTTCAATGATACAATATTCTATCCTGGATCTATTGTTAAATTGCTGTTGCTGTGATAGGACTGTCCTCCTAAAAGAATCATTTGTTAGGTCACCCGCCTGTGAAACTTCTAGGATTGAATTATGACAATGGGGATCATGCCTGTAAAGAGGATCCTGAGACCCAAGTCCCTTCTTCACTCTTCTTGCTTCCCTGTGATCCTGAGGTAAACAGAATTCCTCTGCTCCATGCTCCTATGACGTTGTACTGTGCACCACAGGCCCTGATACTTCAAGGTCTGAAACCTCTGCAACTGAGCAAAAGCCCTTCCTCCTTTTTCTCAGGTATTCCATCACAGCAGTAGAGCTACAATGAACACCATTAGCAACAAAGAAGACAGCACAAACAAGAACTTAGACGGTATGAAAGAAAGAGCCAGGGTGAGTATGCACGGCTATCAGACTCCAGCACTGAATAACAGGTGGTTGGGACAATAAGGGACTTACAACATAATCTAAATGGACAGACAATTAAAAGCTTTTCTACAGAGCAGAGATATAATTGTTTTATTTCTTAGGGAATGTGTGAGAATATAGAAGGCAGAAATGTAAATGCAGAGGATACGTACACTACCCCTTTGATTCAATGACAGGCTGGCTACCCAAAATTAGCTTTAAAAAATCATTTGAAAAATAATATTCATTCTGTACAATGAATTTTTCAGTGCAATAACAATTTCAAAAAGAATACAACTTAAAGGATGGAAAAAACCTTTCAGTTTCTTATAAAACAGTGGTTCTCAAATGTGGCTATCCATCCCAGTAGCCTGGAGAATTTCAAAGAATCCTACTGGATAGATTAAATCCCAGAAAGTGTGTCGAGGGGTTATACCTTTGATGTACCGAGGTTGTGCATAATATTGATTGTTAAAGCTCTCTGGCTGACTTCAATATGCATACATTACTATTTTAGTTTCCAACTATCAGGGTATGACATCAGCCAAGCCTACTTTAGAGACAGGAATTATATGCTTAATACATAAGTACATCTTCTGGCTCATCATTATCCTTAATGAGGCCACAAATTAGGTGTTTACTAATGTTTCTGTTACTGGTTTTTAAGTTTTAAATATATTCATAGTAATTTTTTAAAATATTAATGTTGACCTCTCTCCAAACAAAACCCAGAGCCTAAGAATATAGCTCAGTTGGTAGCATGCTTGTCAATCATGCACTAAGTCACAGGTTTGAGCCCAGCTCCCAAAACACCGGCGTGGTGACACATATCTGTAATATCAGCCCTTGGGAGAAGGAGACAGGAGAGTCTGGAGTTCAAGGTCATACTAGGCTACATAGTGAGGTAGAGAGCACCCTGTGAAACATAAGACTCTGATTTTAAAAAAAGAACCACAAAGAAAACCTATCCTATTTACCTGAAGATTATCATTGTTAAATAACTACTTTATGTTATATCTATAAATATAAATATATTATTCTGTCATACTACTTGCAAAAAGAGTTGCTGAGATTTTAGCCTGACATACTACTTCATGGTCTCTTCTCAAGTTGAAGAAGAAAACACTCTCCCACACTCTACACTTCCCACCATGTATTATAGATTCTTCTGGAATTTTTCAGGGACAATCTAGATTTCACTTTATTCTTCTATTTAACAGGATGCAGGGTAGTATATTCATTCTCGGTTGCCTATGGCTCTAAGCATTTAACTATGGTGGTTTGTTGTGCTGTGGATAGCATCTCACCTGTGCTCACACCTCCAGAGTGCTGAGAGTACAAGTGTGTGTCACTGGCCTGGCTCATGCTATTCTAGTAAGAACTCCATTCAGCTTACTGTACATATTTATCTATACAAATATAAAAGATGTGTAGACTGTGAAGTTTCTCTCTTAAGAATATAAAAACGTTCAGTCATTTTGGCCCTAGCGCCCTTGATACAATGCTGCTCAATTATAAACATTTCTTAAGTTGTTTATTAGATTAACAACATATTTTTTGATTTATATAAAAACATTAGCAAAATGTTCTGCAGGAATGATAATTTACATCAAAGATATAAAGAAAAAACTAATAAAGCAATGGTATCTTGGGAGCACTTTAGTTAGAAGATAACTTTTAAAAAAATCAATACTCTAAATGTGCATTAAATATTACTGTTACTCATGCTAAAAGGCATAATGGCATCAAAAAGCTTCTTTGTGGCTTTGTTATTTTCAGTGCTGTCTCATTTTTAAAATCTGATCAATAAGCCTGAAAGTCTGCACATCACTTAAAAGCTTTAGTTCATGCCATTCAGATTAACCTCAGAAGCCTTGAGAAGAATGCTGCCAGCTAGGTCCTTGTGTTTTCTCACACGCGTAGCTGCTGCTATCTGAGGCAATTTTCCATCCTTTGTTTAAATAAACCTTTAAGTAATATTTTCCATGTAACATGTAATTTCATAAATGTACAAATTGGATTATAGTACATTTCTTTTGGTGGTGCTATTATAAATGATACTTAAAAAAATGAAGGGCTGAGAAAGTGGCTCAGTTGGTAACATGCCTGCTGAGCAAGGGTCTCTAGCATACATGTAAAACTTGAACATGGCTATGCATACATGCAACCCTAGCACCCTGGGAGGCAGAGGCAGATTCTTAGGTTACACTAGTTAGCAAGCCATGTTGAATCAATGAGCTCCAGTTTGGTGAGACTGTATCTCAAAAACTAAAGTGGAGAGCAATCGAGAAAGATATCTAACATCAAACCCTGGCTGCTCCATACATCTGCAACCTGTGTACCAGAGTGCTTATGTACACAAGCTTACATGAACAACCCCCCATACTATTGATTCAATTTGCACACTGGCCTTGTATCCTGTGATCCTGCTAAATTCACTTCTTAGTCCTAGGAGTTTGGAAAATCCTAGATTTTTTTTTAGGGGGTGTGTGTGTCTATATCACTTATAGTTTTATTCCTTTTACTTTTTACAGTACCAACAGCATAGTTTTTTTTAAAAGTCAGCAGAAGATTGAGGAGAAAACTGCTAGCACATATTCAAATAATGTCCCTAATATATCTAATAAAGTAAATTTACAATATGACCCAGGCTAACACCACCTGTAATATGTTAACATTATGTAATCTGACACTAAAAAAGATACTTCAGTTCTATAATATTTTCATGAAAATATATCCATCCAAATGCTTAATGTCCATCCAAATGAAAAAAAAATAGAGGAACAAGAATGGAGGCATTTTACCAAATTACTGGTGAAAAACTCTTCGAAAGTATTAAGATCAATTAGGTGAGCAAAGACTGTACATCCACTCACAGATTAGCAGAGACTAAGGATACATGAAAACTAAATGCTATGCCCTACATTATAAAATGAAAAAATAAGGCAATAATGGAAAACTTGTAAATATAAATACAGTATACATAGACGTTGGTCCATGTTCTTGGGGGATTGGTTTCAGACTGCTGGATATTGAAGTCCCTTATGTAAAATGGCAATTATTTGTATATACTTACATATACCTTCTCAATTCTTCCTTGATGCCAGCTTTACTTTAATTAGTTATACTTTATTATACTTTTTATACAGATTACTTGATGCTATATGGTATAGTGGATTGAAAATAGTTTTACGATAGAACTAGTTTATAATTGGCAAGACTTTAAATATCAACCTTGGTTTTCTCATCTAGAAAATATTAACTGTTGAAAGTCATTTTAAAGATTAAACCTGACAAAGCATGTAAAATACCCTACTTTATAAAAATGATCACTGTAACATAATCTCTTCATGTAAAACTTAAAAAGCTCACTAATGTAAGGCATGCTATTTTTCTACATGAAAACTGTTATTAGTAGCATAAAATTGTATTAATTCTTAAAATCAAAGAAATTGAAATACAGTTAAATTTTTCCCACTTGTATTTAATCATAAAACTTTTTAACATTAAGGGCTTATGACTGCTTACTTTCTATAGTAGATATTCAAAAAGTGTATGTTGAAATCTTTTATTGGAAGCACTTTGAACTAGAGCGTTGTCGGCTCAGTAGTTAAGAGCACTTACTGCTCTTCCAGAGGATCTAAATTACAGCTATTTGTAACTCCAGTGATAAAGGATCCCTCTTCTAGCTTTCTTGAGGACACACATGGATAGCATTCACTAGTACAGAAACACATACATATACACAAATAAAAATAAAAGTAAATTTTTAGGTACAGAAGAGATGGCTCAGCAGTTAAGAGCATCTTCTGCTCTTACAGAAGACTTGAGTTCTAGGCATCCACATCAAGTGGCTCACAACCATCTGAAATTCCAGCTCCAAGGATTCTGAGGCCCTCTTTTGGCCTTTGTAGGCATCTACACTCATAAACAAATACCCACCCAAAGCCATGTACACGTTAGGATAAACACAACAATAATTAATCTTTTCAAAAAAGTACTTATTAGCCTCATATTTCATATTGATGTCACACAATTCTGGTCATTTAATGAGGCACTACATGTTCCCAAAAGACCATGAATTTTTTGTTTTTCATTTTTGTTTGTTTGTTTGTTTTGTTTTGTTTTGTTTTTCGAGACAAAGTTTCTCTATGTAACCTTGGCGGTCCTGGAACTCACTCTATACACCACACAGGCCTTGAACTCAAGAGATCTGCATGTCTCTACCTCCCAAGTGCTGGGATTGAAGACATACACCACCACTACCAACTAGTAAGAGCATCAATTTTTAAGCTAAAATAAATTTTATTCACCAAAAGTTCTTAGTATTTTCCCCTACTCTTTTTGCTGTTTTAAGAACCACATTTCCTGGATAAGTGTATCTAGCAACTTTCTGCAAAGACAACTCTGTCTTAGAGTAAATGGTGACTATCATAGAAAAATGCAACTTGATAGAATGCATTGGATTAACAGATACGTGGGACCCCAGTCCCAATATGTAAATTTACATCACACCTCCTGCATCTACATCTCAGAGAGCATCTTGGAAGAAGGAGCAGAAAGACTGTAAGAACCAGAATACCAGACAGTCTACAGTGACACATTCTCTTCTAGAAATGGCTGCATAAATATGACTGAAATAATGACAATATCAACAGGCATATTTGCATGGAAGGGGAAACTTTTGTTGGGTCTCGTCTTTAAACAAAGAACTACAGACAATTAACGGCTGCAAGGAAGAAGAGGATCAGCCTCTCCCAGGAATGAGCCGCATTGCTGGTTGCCCAATATAGAGCAAACAAACAGTCAGCCCTCAAACCATACATATAAACAAAAGTGGAGTCAGCAGGTTGTGTGTGTATTTGTGCACACGTATACATACACATATACATATGTATATGTGAGACAAGGATAAAAGAAAGATAGGTATCAACCGAGGAGAAGCACTTGAGAAATGGTACCTGGTAAGGGATGTAGGGAGGAAAGAGAGTGGGCAAGTGACAGAATTCAATTTAAATTAAAAACTTTTTTTTTTTTTTTTTTTTTTAAAGCTGAGATACTGAGCTGGGTATAGAGGCAGAGGAAGATGGATCTCTCTGAGTTTGAGGACAGACAGGCCTAGACATTAAGTTTCAGGTTAACTAGAGCAACACAACTAGTCCCTGTCCCAAAAAAGCCAAAAAGAACCTGAGATGTCAAATACTGGAGAACTGATATTTGCGTAAGTGTATGAGGATTTCAGGGACATGAGCTAGAGAGATGGCTCAGCAGTTAGGAGCACTTGCAACTCTTGCAAAAGACTGAATTCAGTTCCCAGCACATACTGGTGGCTAGCAACCATCCATAATTCCAATTCTAGAGGATACAACAGCCTCTTCTGGATTCCGCTGACACTGCATGTGCGTGACACAGAGATACTTGCAGGCAGCACACATATAAATAAAAATAGTTTTAAAAAAGATTTTGAGAACAATAATACAAAGTGCTCTTTCAAACTATTGGAATAACATAAAATCTATATAGTTGGTTTAGAAAATAACTTCAAATAGCCACGTTGAACTTGACTAGTAAGAAAGCCTTCAAGGACAAGGGAAATGGTTCCATATAAAAGTGCCAGCTGCCACGCCCACCACCTGAGTTTAATTTCCAAGCAAAACTGGTCAAAGCAGAGAACTGACTGACTCTAGAAAGTGTTGTCTTCTAACCTCCACACATGCCATGGTATACTTGTACCCACATGCATAAGTAAATGTAATACTTTTTTTTTTTTTAAAGCCTTTCAGACATATGACTGCAAACAGACAAGGGTCTCGTGAGTGGTTTTGTATCTGATCCTTGTGACAGCGAGTCCCTATACATGTCTGACTTTTCAACGTGTAATTTAAAAAGAAATTACCTGTATTGATAATTTTGCCTTTATACATGTCTGGGCACCTTGTGCATGTAGCACCAGCGGAGGCCAGAAGAGGGCATCAGATCTGGAACTGGTTGTGAGCTGTTGGTGCTGGGAATTGAACCCATGTCTTGTAGAAGAGCAACTAGTGCTTGTAACTGTGGGGCCACCTCTCCATCCCCAGAAAGCAACTCTTGAGCCGAAACATTAACAGATTCCACAATTTTAAGCTGTTATATCGTTTTATAAACAAAGAACTCTGCTGGAATGCAAACATCAATTACCACAAGAAAAGGTATAGTTTAAATGTCACATCTCTACTGCTTAAATGTTAACTTGTATTCGTCAGAACTAAAACAAGATATTTGTATATATCTTTACGAGAAAACTGAGATTCTTATATACATTGCCTTTTTAAAGGAACTATAATGAAATTATGGGCATACAATTGATGGCCTTTAAATCATTCTCAGATTTTTCTTCTAAGCTGAACAGCATGCTTAAACTTTTCAACATTCATGGCTTATTGTTTAATACTTTGGATTGTTAGATTATAGGGAATCCACTTTATATGGCTTTCATGTAGGAAAAGGGACTAAATATGGGTTTGTGAACCATATAACTCTGTTAAAACCCTCTACTGTCACGCTATTGCTCCTAAGCCATAAGACTAATAACATTTTATTTATAAAACAGGCTGAAGCTGAGCACAGTGGCACATGCCTGTAATTTCAGCACTGAAAGGTGAAAGTCAGATACAAGCTACAGTACTTGATACAAGCTACAGTACTTGATACAAGC